>PVJX010004349.1:0-95985 GCA_004027295.1 Dolichotis patagonum
AGCCAATTTTTTCACAAGATGTGTAGTTAACTGGCTCCCACTTGCTAAGGGGGGAGGGCATGGGACAGGATGACATGAGATGTCTGATTCTCAGCCTGCCCACCGGCAGGATTACAGCCGCCCCCCAGAGAGGGGAGGAGTTCCTTTTTCTCCTGGCACCCCAAGTCAACTGCATGGTGCAGGTCCTGACACACCAGGGTCTCTCTCCTTCAGGCCATCAAAAGTCTGCCACACTCACAGCTGCCCCCCAGAGAGGGAAGGAGGTCCTTGTTCTCCCGGCACCCCGAGTCAGCCACATGATGCAGATCCCGAGGTGCCAGGGTCTCTCCCCTGCAGGCCCCCCAAAGTCTGCCATACTCACCTGCTATTTCTTTCTGATGAACTGACCATTACATTTCCAAAGTTCATGAAATGGCCATCAGACCACAGAAAGAATTCTCTTTAGGCTCCTGTTTGAAACCAGCAGCTACATCAATCTGCTGGCCTTGCTTTAGGGCCATGATAAAGGACTTCTTTTGTTTCTCATCTCTCAGATTGTACTGTTCTTTACTGCTGGAAGTCCAACAAATGAAAAAAAATCATTTCAAAAACACTTTTCAATCTGCAGTTATCTTTAGTGAAAAGAAATTCCTCTTTCTAGCCCATTATTGTTAAAAACAAAAACCCACTCTTATTTTTGATATTACTATTTTAAATTTATCATTTATAAATTTATTTTGTGTATCTTTTTCAAAATTATGAATTTACTGTGACCTTAAAAGCTACAACATTCCTAATTTTATAGTTTTGTATGTTTGTTATGATGCTAGTATTGTCCATTTTATATCTTAGTTTGAGATTTGTGGCTTAGAGGTATAAAATATTTATACAAAGAAGAGTTGCTCTATGATTTCTATTAGCAGGGAAAACATAAAATATAAAAAACATTAAATTAAATAGTGAATTTTCCATTATTCTCTTCCTTATATGTTATGTCTTCTATATTTTTTCTCAGATATTAATCACATAGAAAATTAGTACAAAGATAATTATTTTATTATTTCAGTAACAGAACAACCTGAGAGAAAAGCATCATGAAAGACACCTTTTGAAGTAACCGGGTTACGTTTTAGTGTACTTAATTTTGTCCTCACCTGTCACATGTGTTGGCAAAGCACTTGAGCAAAGAGGTAGCTTTCTGAAGAGCCTTTCCTTTTACCTATTCTTGCTACCAGGCATAATCTGTGCTGTGCTTTTTCTTAGTCCATCCACACCATGCATATTCTTCCTCTTGCTATAAAATCAGCCTAAAGCATTGTTTTGCTGCTGCTTGCGACTTCTAGTGACCCCTGGCAGTGAACATGCTAAATGAGTCATTTGCTTTCCATGCAAAACCTTCACTGTGCCTGGGGTCTTTCCTTTCCTGCCATTATGGGAGTGGACGTGTTGCAGAATCGCAGGTACCATGCTTTTTCAGCCTGGATGCTTGCAGCTCACCTCGCCGACCTTTCCCATCTGCAGTGGACTCAGCAGACATTTGTCATCAGTGATCGCACTAACATTACAGCCTTTTACACCAGGAATTTCCCAGAAATCTGACACCAGAATGGGAAGAAATTTAAATGCCTGTATTTGCATTATATTAACATTTTTAAGGCTTTTGAGAAAAACATTTTTATATTTTAGCAGAAACATTTTTGACATATATTTTTTTAACTTGACATGCATAATTACTTTATGGAAAATACATAAGGTATTTGAAAATTATATTTTATACATAAGGAAAATTACAGGCTGAGAAGTCTAAAATTCATCTACCACAGTGCAATTTACACATGACAAGTATGGGTCTATATGCAAGTATACCGCACATTCCATCTCCTGGAAAACGATTATATTTTACTAACTTGAAAGAGAAAATGCAAATTACTTATCTATATGAGGCTATTATCCAAATTACTCATGATTAAAATTTATAAAAAGCTTTAGAAAAATATCAGCATTCTTCAGTGACTTTGCAATAGTAGACCTGCGGTTTTTCAAATTACTTTCTTTCCCTTCTATTTCTTCACCCCTTTCTTTCAGTAGGGTTCTAGCTACAGGAAAGCTGAGGAGCCAGTATTGACCCCTGCCAGCAGCAGCGGTTCCCTTTTCTACTTCCCTCCTTTGAAAATCCCACAACCCGCCCCACTGTGCTCCTTCAGAAGATGAGTCTCAGCCTCACAGTGCCTGTCTTCACTGGTCACTGTGTCTGTTTTGGGCTCTTTTCATCCAGGCTCCTAAGGTTTGATAACTTCAATTTCTACCTTTACCTCTTACCCCATGAGTGATAACTGCTTCCTGTACTTACAGTTCCTTTGCTATTTTAGTGGGGTTTTTTGCTAAACTTTTAAAACTGACTTCTTCTATAAAAAATTGTGAATAAAATAACTGACATTCTTTTTGTGGGTTGATCTCTGAGTTTTTGGAATAGAAAAAGAGATGGAGTTGTAACAGTAGAAAAAGAGCATTGCACTGTCTTAATTAACTTATAAAGTTGTGAAATCTTGCAGAGAGGACCTCAGTATGTTCAGGAATATGTAGGCATATCTGCAATTCTACCCATACTTACATGTTTTCAGATTCTGATATTTTTAATATGGAACTTAAAAGAAAACTTTGAAGTCTCTTGGGGTGGGGGGTAAGGTTTTCATTCAAGTTAATTTACTCCTAAATTCTGTGTATTAGTAAGATAGGCTGATATCAGCAGAATAATGTTTCATAGGATAAACTTTCTTTTCTTGTGAAATAGGAGTTCCAGTCAGAGGTGACATTTGGATTCTCCTGGGCACCTCCCATTCCTAGGCTCCTCCTAGCTAGTGTGGGGTAGAGTGACTGAAGCTCTAGCAAAGAGCTGCTCATCCTGGTGTGCTTTGAATAGAAGCTAGAGCTATAGAAAAACAACTGCATAGGGTCTTCTCCATGACAGGTGGGAGCCATGGCCAGTCCAAAGCCTGTTTATGAGAGCAGCAGACTGACAAAGTCGATATGCACTGTTGAGTCTGTGTGATTAGTTATGTGATTGTCCAGTGGCCGAAGGCTTAGTATCTACAAAGATGGCTCCAACGCACTATTTAATTTTTTTTCTTTCTTAATAATTTACATGGTCGGGGCTATAGCTCAGTGGCACAAGCACCTGCCTGGCAAGTGCAAGTTCTGAGTTCAATTCCTGCTACTAAAAAGCAAAACAAAAACAAAAACAATAAAACTACAAGCAATCCAGTATCTTTGCAATATAATTTTTATTTTAAAAGTGGTTAATTATAACATTTTCTCACTTGAAACTAGTAAATAAAAATAATATTTTTAATTTGAATTGTTGCCAAGATAACATAAAAAATAAAACAATTTTATAATTAAAATGAATGCATAAACATCAATATATTAAAATAGTGTACATATAGCAATTTCACATATATATTTTACTATACACAATTTACATGCATGCATATGTATATCATATGTATATATGTCCATGAATATGGTCGCACATACATGCATGAACAAAATTTATGAATTAACTAGCACCGGGTATAAATGTTCCATACATTTAAAAGCTGCTAGCTTTGAAGATAATTCATACATATTTTAGAAGGAGATAGCATAATTCTTGTTCCAAATTTCCTTTCTTTCCAATTTTTTTCTAATTTTGTAATTTAAATTAGGACAGTAAACAAGATAATATTTTTCTTTTTAAATAAGACAACCTCTGTCTATTTTCCCTGACATAGTGAGGGCATCATGTGTTGGAAGGCTGAGACTCCCAGTTGGAAATAGACTTTGCTAGAAGACAAGCAGATGTATGAACTGGGCACTCTGCCAAAGTAGAAATACCATTAAGAATGCAAAATTTTTTTCTATGCGTTTGACAATACTGAAAGAATTTTGGGCTGTCATCAGCACTTTGGATCCCAGTGAGTAGTTTGATGAGTTAAGCCTATGTAATGTTAAGTAGAATTATAGTAATTTCCAGCTCCTTATTAGCCTCAGGTGTAGCATAATAGGTTTGCAATAAAATCAGTACTTCCAATATCAAGTAGAGATCTCAAAAAGTCTCATCACCTGCAGTGAACAAGTTTGTGGAGCTGGGAATAATGCACGCTCAGATGTTTGCCCTTACCCATACCCAGTCACTCTACTGATTAAATTTTAGGGTGCATAAAAATGGCTATCATATATTATTTCTCAAGCTCTGTCCAATCAGCCGATTAAACTTTGACTCCTTTGGTATTTTCTTTTTTCCTTTCCACCATCTGCTTCTTACACTTGAGTCTTCTGCTACGCAACTTAGAAGATTCTGGTGTTTACTGTATAGTTTAACTGCACGCTGGCTGGTGCTTCCCATCATCTTGCCTTCTGGCCCCTATTTTTCTATTTATAATGAAAATGTTAACATACAGACATCAACTCTTCACTCTCCTGTGTCAGAGAATCCTGGAAGAATTGTATGTTCTCTCAGATTGATGTCATTACTTAACTCTTTGTTGCTATATCAGTTTCTACTGCAAAATTGTTTTAATTGATTCTGTGAGTACTTTTTCATCATCAACTGTACTAAATTGTGAATTTATTTTTTGAGAGTTTTTTTTCTTTGTTTTATAACATGTCATCCTTCCCTTTGAATTTAGCAGGAGATTCTGCCTACTCTGTGGCAGGAGAGCCCTCAGTTAACCATTCCTCGATGATAGTGTATTTAGCCCTTCTTCCTGACATCTTACCTCAAGGAGTGAACTAATTCCTCATGTGCAAAGCGAATAGCTTTGCCTGTGCCCTGGATGTCATCCCTTTTCCTAATTTTTCCTCATGCTCTTTTTTTCATGCATAAGCTAAGTCTTCTTGTCTGTTATTTCCTTCCAGTCTTTGTTCAATCAGGCCCCAGGACCTTCCATCATAAAATATGCAGTTCACTTAACATCTAGGTCTTGTCTCTCTTACTGTCCATGTTTAAGTTTCCTAGATGCGTGACATTTACTTTTACTTCATATTTATTGGAAAACTTATTAAGATCCCAATTCTGCTTCCATTTACTCCCTTTTGCAAACTTCTTGCTGCTAAGAAAAAGACAAAACATAAAGAAAAGAGAAACTAAACATTCCTTGCTTGAGATTTTCTTTTATTTCTTTGTTTTGTCTTCTGTCTCTTTTGTGGGTTTTCCATTCTTTCTCAAACTCTTAGGTGCCAGGATTCTTGTAAGTATTCTCTTTTAATCTCTTCATTTTTAATCTCTTCATTTTTTGATCTTTGAGATAGATCATTACCAAAGGCTTCATTTATAAGATCAATGTTAATGACACCCAAATATATATTCTAATCTTGATGATCATCTAAATTCTCTTCTAATCTGCTTAATAGCTGATTGGTATTCCTTTGAAATACAGTGTGAACTAAACATTTAGACTTTCCTTAGTCAATTAAGCTCTCCTTTTTCTTGAACTTTAACAAATGTCTATACAACCAATATAGCTATTTTAGTTAAATGCTAAAAAAACTTACGTTCCTCCTTCAGTTCAGTCTCTGCCAAGCCGAGCCTGAACTATTCCATCCTGAAGTTATATTCCGTTTCCAGGATATGACGACTTTTCTCCATTTCCTCTGTCCAGGATCTTTCCTTTCTTGCCTGCACTGTTGAGAGAAGAGATTAGGATATGGCAAATCTGGATGGAGTATTAGACCAATTGGCTAATTACAAGATTCCAGTGGGCACAAGAATAATACAGTTCTCAAAGCCCTACAGGTGGATTTCTCACAAGAACTCCAGGACAGTTTCAATAGGATGTTCTAGACCTGAAGCAAGCTGAGAGGTGGGATCCCAATACCACCCTTCAGGATGCATATATTGAGGTTCTCGTGGGTTTCATAGATATTTGGACAATATAAAGGACACACCAATGCCCTGAAGAGTTTCTTGTCATAACTTTCTATGAAGCCCAAGCTGTGTTTCCCAGGTAAGGCATGTACTTTTATTCTTAGTTTTCCCCTTTTCTATTTACTCGGCCCAAGCTCACTCTGCAGAGCCAATTTGTCTCCCAATTTTCACTGTTAATCTCTGCAATACACTTTGTCACTCTCCTTTTGTTTGTTTTGTCCAATTCTTTGTCAGAGAGAAGAACCTGGAATCTAACCCCAGAGGGAGAAGCCAACAACCCAGAACCCAGTAACATTTAGTTGGTGAGTTACTTTAGAATCAGGTTATGTGATAACACCATTAACTTCAGCTTTTTAGTCTTAGCAACTTGCCTCCAATGTTATGTCCTTTAATTTGCTTAAAATTTATTGCCAAGATCATCTTTTAGAAATTAAGAGCTTATTGAGAGTTACTCCTGAATAATATTAGTTTTCATACACCATATACTTAAGATAAAAAGTAAACTCTTTGAACTAAAGTACAAAATTAACCAATATATATATAATGCTTTCGTCCCCTTCAACTCAGTTTGTTAATTTGTTCAACAAATACGAGTTTGTTAATTATTCCAACAAAAATGTATATGTTTTCTCATTTATTTTTGTATCTGTTATGTTTCAGGGATTTTTTTGTATAGTGAGAACATAATGTTGTATAAATGTCAGCAAAGTTCCTAATAATGTGACTTTCAGACTGAAAATGAGATACACAGGAAAATAAGGTCAGGAGTGCTAGGAGGATGGGGTGGAGCTATTTTAGACAGGTGTGTCAGGCTAGACCACTTCAAAGTGATTTCCATTTGGAAAGATAATACAATGAGAGAGTAACACATAGATATTTTAAGCAGAAGAGAATTCCAGGCAATGAAAACAAGTCTGTCCAATGTGTTCAAGGAAAGCATAGAGGCCAATGTGGTCACAGTGTTCATCACAATCTTTAAGAAAGGGAGTGATATGACATGAACTATTTTTTTAGAATGATTGGTATGGGTTTCAAGTGGAAAATAGATACAAGGGTAAGAGTAGAGATAGACACTAGATAAGACATAATACCAAATGAAAGCTTTAAAATTCCTATTTTTTTCTTTTAATTTGGCCAGCAATACCTTCAGTGTGCTTGCTACACATAAGTTCATGTGCATACTTAGCACGTTCTGGAAATTCCACAGTTCTTTAGATAAACATTTTTCCATGTCACCTTTGAATCTTCTTGCATCTTGTTATCTGTCAACTCCCCTGGTTCTAACATGAATAGTCTACAAGGTATTTCCCTTGGTGTCTATAAGTTGTGCAGAATCCAGTTCCTGTGTGACCTTAGTTCCTACCCCTATTATTACACGCATCTGCTTACCTATTTACTTTGCAATTTCCTCTACTAAATGGAGGCTTTTATTTGATGTGGCAGTACCTATGTCTTATCACTGAGAATAGTTTATGTTTCAGTAATATTGGAAAGAGCCAGCCGTGTAGATAAACTGGAAAGTAAAAGGAGCATGTGAAGAGGTAGCAGGTGCTGAGACCTAGGTGTGCAGGAGTTCACTGTTTTTCCGCAGAAAGCACGGAGCTGGATGGTTACTACCCAGGGAAGCAGAGGAGAGCAGTGCACAGTGAGGAAGCAATGGGGATGTGGCACAATATGGTCGACATCTTTTTAAATATGTTTTGTCCTTGTGTATAATTTAAGCCCTTGCATTTTATGTGATCCTAATTTTTATCTTAATTACCATCCTGGGAGCATTCCTGCACAATATTTTTCTCTTCCAATACTGGAACTCTGAAACTCAGACCCATTTCCATCCCCAAATACCTTGTGTCTAATCACCTTTCCGTCATGGATAAATGCTTTCAAATTCTTTTATATTTATTTTTTGATTCTTTCTCATGTCCTTATATTCCTCCTGAAGTTTTAGTTTACTTTAGAAGCCAACATCTGAAATTCATGAAGAAGCATTGCATGCTGTTTTAAAAGAACAGAATCAAATTTACCTTATTCCTCTCTGTCAGTATAATTCACAGTCACTACCATTTAAATTTCACTCACCGTACCAATTCCTTTTTCCATGCATACTATTCTGAAAATATACAAAAATTTATCTGTCTTCAGTAGGAGTGATGATATTTAAATTTCTTAGATTATTTTCTCCATGTATTTGAATTCTTTGTTTTTCTTTTACTGTATTCTGCATACCCATAGAAGTTGTGTATCATTTCACTATAAACTCTTATCTACAGTCTAGATCTGGATCATATCTCTGAATATGTTTTCCTTAATCACATTCTTCTATTCTTAAATCTATGATTTTTTTCTCTATTTTATGACACATAATTCCCCAATCCAGCTATAATCTCACAATCCATCATGCTTCACATCTTTTGTTAGTATTGCAAGAGACAGTCATAAGAAATATATATTCTGAAGATTTTTTGTGCCTTTATTTAATTTTTATGTGGGAGAGATGGAGTGCAAATGCGTAATAAACACTTCACCTATTGAAGGTGCAGTTGACATAGTTATGTACCTAACAGTGACTGTGATGTTTTACAACTTTAATTCTAATGGGTAAGACAGACAAACGAAAACAAATACGCATACTATGTAAATATATAAGCACACAAATACATATTTATGTGTGTACATATATATATATATTCATATGATAGTAACATGTACGCATAGAACAATAAGGATAAGGTTATTCTGCAGATAAGATAGGGTTGTATCTAAAAGAAGAAGTTGGACCAGTTATGCCTTTCTGATAAAGATAATTGAGCACAAAAGTGAAGAACACAAAGGTTCACATGCAGGCAATGAGGGAAAATCATCTTCTAGACTAAAAACATGGAAACCCTGAGAAAGAAATGTGTTGTCTTTTATGAGGATGAGCAAATATTGGTTAATATGATTGCAACAGATTGGGTAATGAACATGTCCCAAGTCCCAAAGAAGAATGCATCATTATGTACTGCTACTGCTTATAACTAGATGGCCCTTCAAAGCCTTGTGTGCTCGTAAGTGGTGTTTGGAGAAGTAGCTAGATCATGCGTGTGTGACACTGGGTGTGTCCACTGATGGGCTTATAGATGAGTGTGATGTTGGTAGGTGAAGCCTGGTGGAAAGAGATGAATCCTTGCAGGCATAGCCTAAGGATATGTATCTCTCCTTCTCCCTTGATGGCTGCTACTTCCTGCCTGGTTTGCATGAACTCTTTCTTCTCTGCCATACCACTCTCCCTTGAATGCAACTGACTATGGACTGAAACCTCTACAAACTGTGAGCAAAAATAAAACTGTCTTCCTTTAATTTGTGGGTTAGGGTGTTTTGTCTCAGCAATAACAATGGAAGTAGGACACATACTACAAGCATATACTAATAAAAAATAAAAATTGAAAAATATAGAGGAAATAAACTCACAAAGATAACATACCTTGATTGATGTTGTTTCTCCTTTCCTGTAACCAATCTGGCATCATTCCATTTTTTGCCATTTTTTGGTCATAGATGCCTCATTGGATCCACTGATAATTGGTGATTTTGTTTAGGAACAGTCATTGCCTACATTGTATTACAGTGATCATCTGTCATGTGTCTATCTTGTGAACTTTCCCATCCTTACCTTTTCAGTATTTATGTAGCCTGCATACTTTGAGGCAAAACGTTGAAGACATATAGAGTATTGCCTTCAAGATATTTATCTTTGTGAGCCAATTATTTTTCATTTTCATCTCTATATTTTTTAATTTTAAAGAAAAAAACAGAAACAATAGTCCAAAATTTCAAAACAAGATTTAAGAGAGTAATAATGGCTAGTACATTGTGTATTGTTATCTTAAAACAGTTGCTTGTATTACAAGATATCTGTTTTAAAGGCCGGGCAAACAAAAGGAAGAAAGGAGAAAAAAACTAACATTTGAATTTGACTTTTCACTCTCATGGGTTCTACTGTTACTTTGAACATTAGTATTGAATGCAGTCTATATCGTCATCCCAATATTCTATTTATATCTTTGTCTAATCTACTCAGAAATATGCACACTGTGAGGTGCTCCTCAATTTTGTACTTTTCTACATATTTAACTCATAGTATAACATTTAATACATTTTCATATGTAGTGAGAATTTGCACAGGCTATGCACTGTACTTTTTAATACCTTTGTTAAAAAATGTTTCTCATTTCAATTGATTGTTTCATTTTCATATATAGATAAACAATTTTTTAATTACAAAGATAACATTTAGAGACATTTATTAAATAAGTAAAATATAATATGAGAAATGAATACACTACCGTGTCAATTCTTCGGGACATGTAAGGCCTTGGAAATATTTTTTAAAGTAAAATCTAGGATTCAAAGAATTGCAACTAGACATACCTATTTGGGCAGACATATCTTGGTAATGTAGAAGTTACCTTCTCTGACTACACATTTTTAAAAAGAAGATATGATTATGATTTTGTTTTATTATTTTTCAAACTTGAGCTCTCAAGTCTAATAAAGGCTGATATCCTGAGTTGCAGAAATAATCACATTTGTTTAATAGTCTGTTAACATTCAGAGATATCATTTCAATTGCTTTTTCTCCCAGCTACTTTCTAATTCAATATTGCCTTTTCTTACTGTCCTGATCCAGTAAAATGAGTGTTCTTTGCTTCTGTAGGTGCTTGGAAAGAACATTGCTGTTCACAAGTATCATGAATTCATAGACAGCATGAAGACTTACTCAGAAGTAATAAAAAATATTGTTCAAACAAAAATTATATTCAAAATATCCTCAAGGTATGAACTGATTGCACTGTCATTTCAAACAATATGTGAGAGAAATATTTTCAGGACAACATTATATATACAAGATGCTCCTTGGAGTGTTAATAAATTTGATTTAAAACACAATCCTTTATTGAAACCCTTAAAATTGGTGTGTCACCTAGCATCATAGCCCAAAAGTTCAGCACAATAGTTCAGAGTTTTAATTAGGTTATACATCCAATTTATGTTAATAATCACAGTAATAATTTTGATAATATCAAACACAGATACAACAGTTACTAACAATCATCACTTAATAAAGAATAAAAATTCAGTATGATCATAATGCTGAGTCCTGATAAACAATTTGTTCTTTTTCTGACATGAAGATAGTTACTAAGTAATATGATACAGAAACTACTCTGTATAATACTGTAATTGTAGGTATTTACTATTTTGCTTTTTGTGTGTGTTAGGAACTCTAAAACACAGACAAAAAACTGTATTATATGTCTGGTGTTTTTTTTTTTTTTTTGGTAACAGCGATTGAGTTCATGACCTGGCTTTTGCAGGGCAGGCACTTATGAGACTGAGGTAAACCCCTGACCAAAAACTGTATTATATGAAAAATGTCCTTAATAGGTTAGGAAATCCCAGGAAAAGGAGACTAAATCAGTAATCCTAATGTATTACAGATATGTAAATTAATCTCATTGAAGGATAGAGAAATACTGATCTAAGTAACTTTGGAAATGACAAAGGCAAAATGAACTGCATATAAGCACTATAGATTAGTTCATGAAGTCATTTGTAAAATATTATTTAAAATAGAAAAAATAAAAACATATAGAATTTCAAAAACAAGATAATAATTTGACAATGGTTAATATAGTCAATTGTTATCATCAATGTAGTTGTTCAGATTACAAAATATACGCATACATAATTGATCAAACAATGTAAGTGCAAACTGCTCTCTTAAATAAACTAAGAGAGATCAGTAGTACAATTATTTTAGCTAACTTTTTCTATACATATTTTTTTTCTTTTTCCTTCTCTTCTTTTATCCTTCCACCTGTCCCAGGTGTTCTTTATTTATAAGACTTGAAGTCTACAATAGATATTGTGAAAGAGAAAGAAACACCCAAAAATGAAATCATTTTTGGTAAGCAGAGGCAATTAAGAAATTGATGCTGCTGTGCATGTCTCACTGAATGAAACCTTAAGTAAACGGATGGTGGATCCACCCAACTTAGCTCCAGGGACCAGGTTTCTCACATGTAAGGTAGAAATTCACAGATAAAACAATGTGATTAGAGTTGAAGACACTATAAGCACTTATGTTTTATCTAACATAGACACTTAATGCTTGTGTTTAACAATGTTTATAGACAACATAATGTGTGTATAAATACCTGTATGTAGATGGACTAGAAACATTTCTTCGCCCTCTCTACTGAGATGGTCTAAAAGGAATGGCACACTGGCATTAATGATTATATTTCGCATTTAGATCTTGGATTTTTATACTAAATTCATGTAAAGGGAATGAGGAAATTTTTAGCATGGTGGTACACATCTATCATCCCAGTACTTTTCGTCTTAAGGAGGAGGCAAATTTGAGATCAGCTTGGGCAGTATAGTGAGAATCTGTCTTGAAAAACAAAACGGAACAAAAACCAAAACCAAAACCAAAACAAACCAAACCAAACCAAAAACCAAATTAAAAAAAAACAAATATTGAAAATATAAAACAAATGAGGACTTCTTGGAGAAATGACTCATTGTAGGACCAGTACAGGAAATAAACCATATGAGCACAGGAATTTTTCTAGAATGGAGTGCCAGAAAGTAAGAAACTGCTAAAAAATAAAAAATGCCCATCGAAGAGGTTATATTAAGAGGTCATACAAGTAAACTGAAAGACCATCCCCCAAAGGAAAAATAGAACCATTTGAGTGGTGTTAGGAATATACTACTACCTCGCCATCTCTGGAGCATGGATACTAGGACTTCTGAAGATAGGAAAAGTCAAGGATGATCACGTTTCTTATATAAAAGTTTTATTTACATTTAACATAGGCATATCCTCCCTTATAAACTTCACATCATTTCTAGACTAATTTATAATACAGATTACAACATAAATGTTAGGTAGGTAGCTATTTTACTCTACTGTTTAGGCAAACATGGCAAGAAAAAGCACATACACGTTATGTACCAACACAGAAGTTTCACTTTTTGAATATTTTCTGTCACCTCCCATTGAATCTATTCATGACAATCACATGGATAGGAAGACCCCACTGTAAAAAGTACTGAACTATAACCCAAACAGGAAACTATCCAGGAGTTCAGCTCCCTGGGGGTTAAGTGGTGACTGTGCATGATGACTTCTTTCCATGGAAAGTGGAAAGAAGGGGACACGGATAACTTTATTGTGGAGAAAACTATTGAGCTCTGTTTTAGCCAACTAACAGGATTAATATCAAATATCATGTGCCCTTAACATAATGTGATGAAAATGCCATTTGTCTCTGTGACTTTCCCCCCTCATGACTTTTAATTATAGGACTAATTTTAAAACCATGAAGATCATGCAAAGCAACTAAAATGTCATAGACCCAAGGAGGCCTAGGAGACATGAAACTGAAACTTACGGCATCTTTGATGAGATCCAGGAACAGAAAAAGGATATTAGATAAAGTCATTGGAAAACCTGAACCAATTATGTACTCTAGTTAATTATATGCTGTAAATATTTTTTATTAATTGTAATAAATATATCTTTCTAATGCAAGTTATTAACAACAATTAAGATAATTGTGGGTATAAATGTAAAATGAGGACTCCGCACTCTCTTCTCAGTGGCAGAGAATAAAAGTGTCCTGAAAGATAAAATCTCTTAGTGAAAAACAGGTTGCATAGTATTCATAGTTTCCATTTTGGTGTTTCTCATTTGTAATATTTAAAGTTTCTAACTTAGTTGTGAAAGATAGAACTTAGGGCGCTGAGCCAACCAGTAAGCAGCCTGCCGCCCTGGAGAGTGACTGTGGTCTGGCAAGCAGCGGCCACCCCAGGGCGGGGAAACCAGAAGCAAGAGCGTCTCCTGAGATTCGCACCATGCTGGAACTTAGGGCGCCAAGCCAACCAGTAAGCACCCGGCTGCCCTGGAGAGTGACTGTGGTGTGGGGAGCCGCGGCCACCCCAGGGCGGGGAAACCAGAAGCAAGAGCATTTCCTGAGATCCGCAGCATGTTGGAACTTAGGGCGCCGAGCCAACCAGTAACCAGCCTGCTGCCTACCGGGGCACGGGCTTAGAATCAAGCATGCCACACACCCCCGCTTAACAATTGGGATCCAGGGATCTGGGTATCTCTTAGGAGGTGACCATATTTGGTACAGCAAGTCGGGGGAGTTTCCTTCTACTATCTCTGAAGGCAGATATTTTTATTGCCATTTTGCTTTGTCCTGATTAATGGTGTTGCTCTATTCAACACTGTGTTGATGTGTTGTATAATGTTGTGTATTTCTTTGATTTTGCTCTACCTAGTAGAAGAACAACTATTTTGAAGACAGCGAGGTATACAATGTTGCCTGTTACTGTTGTCCTGGTGACCTGCTGTGATGTTCTGTGCCAATTTCACTATACTGTCTCAATTGGCTTTATTCCATCCTTTTTTTTCTGTTTGCAGCTTCACTGTGTGTTCACTTGGTTTGCCTTAAGTTTGTAACATGAACAGCTATTTCGGGGAGTATGTGGTTTGTCAACTAGTGATTTATGGTTTTTTTTTTTTTTGAGGTTTTGTATTGTTTCTACCCTTTTTTCTGTATTGCTTTTTTTTCTCTTTAAATAAAATTAAAAAAAAAAAGATTTCCAACCATGGATAACACTTAACTTTATATTTCTAAAAGATACTAGCAACATTATTGTATTTATCACCAAAGCAGGCTGCAAGTCTACAAATACAACACTATTATAGAAGAAGCCAATGAAATTATATGTACTTATTTTAGTAGTAATTAAAACATTTTAACTGAAGGAATTCCATAGTACCTAGCTTAGAAAACTTTGTGCAGAAATAATGCAAAACACATTTCTATCAAGAGTGTGAAAATCATTTGGAATATATTATTCATTTACCATGATAACAAATGGTAAGCTTTATTCACTAATACTATTAGTGTCATTCCAAACATGAGTAATTTCATAAACAGATCTAAATGAAATGATACCAAAGCAATACAGTTTTCATTACAAATATTTCTGTGGGATCTGATTATCTCTTTTTTGAGAAACTACTTGCATTCATGTAATATTATTTCTGCATTTGATCATTATGATATAATAAGAAAAATTGGAGTAATTCTTTTTGAAAATTGGAGTAGTTTTTTTAAATTTCTTTTGGAAGACTAAACAAAATGGAAGATTATTTTCTATTGTGAGTACTTTAATACCAAAATTTACTTATAGACATTTGAGAATATACTTTATTTCTTTCATCAATGGCTTGCTCTTTCTTTCTTACAGTTGTGGCACATTTTCATCTCAAAGGCTGAATAGTACATTGAAAGGTTATACAAGACTTGAATTCTGAGAAAGCAGCACTTGGATCTTGATTTTTAATTAACTCTTTGTTCTTAGATAACAGACTGAAGGTAAACAGAGACTCACTGGTGCAGTGGTACTGGCAATGCTGTCTGCCTGACTGGGTGCTAAATATGTTAGAATTAAAATGTGTAGAGTTGTATAACAGAGAAGGGCTCAGTGCACATCATCTATTCATTATTAATACGTAACTTGTGGCCATGGACTTTTTTAGAATTGCTGAAGACAAGCCTTCTCTTAAGTGTTGGTTAATGTGTTTTCCTCTTTCTCCCATTCTCCATTTTTCATGTATGTCTACATAAAATACTATAGGTAATACAAATTAAGTCACTACTTGAACCAGATATTTTCAAAGGTAGGACTTGTTTGTAAAACTGAAACTAATCAAGGTTTACAAAATTCAAGGAAGAATTAAAATTATCTTACCACGTCAGTAAGATCTAAGCTGTCTAGACTTACCTTGTATGTGCAGTTTCTTGGAGAACCTCATTTTTTTATAATCCTCCACCCATAAGAGATATACTTGCTGTGTTCCAGTACTTTATAATTACCATAAAAATAAGCAATTCTCAGATTGAAGTGCCTGCCCTTCTATTCTCCACTTCTTGGAATTGTAAGTATATACATGGATGTGTGTGAACTCTTGCTTAATTAATTTTTTATCAGTTTTTTAAAGAATGACTTTGTCTGGTATCTCTGATTAAGTCTATTTTTGTTATATTCTTTAATAACGGTCTGCACTGTACCTTTTTGAATCATTTAATATTCTCACATTTAAGACACTTAGTGTGACTCATTAATGCTCATCTTGCATACAACTATTAAATAATTTTCAAGAATGGAACTCTATTTTGCTTTATGTATTGCATTCTCCCTTGTGTCTTAATGCTGCCTGGAAAATAATAAATTGAAGACAAATATTTGTAGAATAAATAAAAACTAACTTGCTCATAAAATCAAAACACCCATGAAGTAGAGTTGAAGAAAGAGTCTGTGTCTTTTAGTCTTTGTTGTCCATTACTGTTTTAGAATGGATTGGTACCAATTACTCTGTGAAAAAGAAAAACTATTTCTCCCCTGTTCATGTGCACATTCACACACACATATACTGCACACGCATACACACACACACTCTTAATACAATCAGTTCTTAAAGCAAGTATTGAAATATACACTTTTCCATTGACTGCTGTAATTGCCACTTAGATTAGGCCAGATTTTTTTCCATAGTAAAATGATTCAGGAAGTAAATTCAAGCCAGCTGCTCTGCTGTATGTTTCTAGGCACTCGGAAACTTAAATGGAGCCCACTTAAATACATTCCTCATGCACTATATGTGAAAAGTATTTTAAACATAAAGCAGAAGTTTTACCACATAAAAATATCCTACACATCAGTTGAGTGTGTTCTCACAATTTACAGTGTTATATTTTATGTTTCTTATTTAATATGATAGCATTCTTAAAGATGATACTATCTGCATATCAATAAGCATCTTTGAAATCTTTTAATAAGCAGCTCTGTCTTCAATTACATTAGTGGGTTCAGTCTGGGGAAATGTTATTGTAATTAAGGATATTTTGAATCAAAGCAGTTCAGAGGAGATTAATTTTAAGCTTTGAAACCCCTTGACACCTAGCGTGGTGGCATGGATCTTAAAGCTAATCTAATTATTTGATGACAATTGCAACATAGAAGATTATTTCACATAATTATTTTCACTTTGCCCCTTTGAGGATTCTAGCATTGGAAACAAGTAAAGAAATATATATATATATATATATATATATATATATATATATATATATATTACCCTAGAGATACCTGATTCCTTACTTTGAATTAACTAATGAACTATGTATCTTTTATTTAAATAATGCACTGGAGTAATTATTTGTTTTGTATATTTTCTAGAAAACTTAACATCACATTAAAATACTCTGTATCAGTTAATATGAAATCAATCTCAGTGGTGAAGCTCTTCCGTGATACTGATTTGAACCTTGGCATCCGTCAAGAGGAGCAGTGGTGCATATGGTGGTTTCCTGTGTGGGGCCATGTGAATACACACTCCTAAGATCCCAGGGTCAGGAAACAAGTACCTGAATCACAGAGCAAAAAACCAAATAGTTCCACACAGAAGTGTCAAACATTAACACCACTTATTGTATTGTCATTCAAGCATGCATTATTCTACTGTTTACTTTGAAAACGCAAGAAATACCAATGAATTTTGAAAACATATGCCACAGAGTCCCAGCAAGAAAATATTGAAATTTGATTGTCTTCTCTTTCTCCTGTCCAGCATACATGGACTCCATAGTAACTACAGTAATCATTTTCCTGATCTCTTTTCCAGTTATAAGCTTGATTAAATTCCCCGCAATAAGTATGTTCCCTACTGACTGTAACCATTGTATCAAACAACTAGGTAAGTGGTGATTACATCCTACGTATTCCTATTTGAGGCCAGTGGCTCCTTTTTTGTCCATTAAAATTTTAAAAAGTATATGCATTAACTCTTAATGTAGACATGTAGGTTGTGGTTTCTGGACTTGTGTTTTAAATGGGTCCTAGGTCATCTAATCTAACGAAAAGTAGTTTGTAAGTGATATATTGAGGCACTGATCAACTAAGGTAAGTTCTCACATGCTTACTTGACTGAAATGCTTTCTTTATCTGACCTCTCAGCTTGTCAGGGTTTTAACTAGAAATAATAATGGAGATACCCCAAAGTGTATCAGCTGACCTTTTCTGCAAGAAACAGTAAAGCAAACCAGAAATTGCAGAAGTGCTAGAAACTAACAGATTTGGATTTAAATAATAATTGTCCAACTAATTGGCCATGAGACATTGAGAAAGATGCTAAAATACACAGCGTCTTTTACGTTAAAGTGGTGATTAGAGTACCTAGGTCAAAAGCCTTTTTGAGAATGAACGTAATGAGCATTATTGTAAAGCGATTTGCATAGAGATATTAGGCATCCCATTCAAGATTTATCAGAGCTGCCAAAGTGTCAGATATTGCTTTAAATATATGTGAAAATAAATACATTAGAAATAGATTTGAGAATATTAAGCCCTGCTGTTTATCTTTAGATAGATAAAGGTACCTACAAAAGTAAATGTAGTTATGCTATGAAATTATTAAATAATTAAATACATAAAGCCCATTGCTAAGATTGCAGAGCTGAAAATTAGAATCAAGCATCTCTTCAAGCACTAGCAGTCAAATTTCAGTGTTAAACTAACAAGAATGGCAGAGAGAGGACTGGCAACATAAATATTTACATATGTACACTAAGGAGTTTTTCTTTCCTTGAAGACTATGGATATCTATTGAAAAAAGTTAAGCCTAGGAGTACTTTTGTCAGAATTCAAATTCATAAAGAAGTAAATACGGAATGTTTAATGTCATAAAAAAATCATGGCATCAAGGAGAACTGTTAAAGGATACTGCAGAGATCCACACAAGGAAAAACAAAGAAAAGGATTATCCTAAAATAGTGATGATTGAGAAAAGAAAAAAAAAAAGCTCGAGGTACTGGGAGATGAAGCTCAGGTGTTTGCACTGAGTTACCTCCCCAGCCCCTTTTAATTTACTAATTAATTAACTAATTAATTAACTAATTTTAATTTTGGGACAGAGTCCCCCTAAGTTACTAAGATGCCCAGGTTAGGTTCAAACTTGCAATGACCCTGCCTCAGCCTGGTGAGTGTTGAGTTTTACAGGTGTACGCCACTACACCCTGCTAAGAAGAAACATGTTTCAAATTGCAGACAGTAGAGATAAGTAAGCAATTATGTATGGATATTTAGAGAGAATGAACGGTCAGGCTTTTTCCTTCTGGCAGTTGGTTCATGGGTTTTTACATTCACCAAGGTCTGGAAAACAATCAGAGGGAAAGAGTGGTGGTGAGGCACTCATATTTGGATGCTTTGAGTTCGAGGTTTTCTATGATACTCACACCACAGTAGGGTAATAGATTGTGTAATACAAGTTCCCAAGTTTAGCAAGGGCAAAGCAGATTAAAGGGAGAGAGGAATGTCATTTATATTTGATAACTAAGTGCTATATTTGATGAGCTTATCCATTGATAGAGAATGCAAATTAAATGGGAATGTGTTAACAGAAATTAAAAATATTGGCTGTATATTCGAATTGAAGTGGCTGAAGGATAATGCTACTACCAGGCATATATAAATGGTTTGTAGTGCTCCAGGTACCCTGCTGAGCTATTTCTATGAAGTATCTCTTATGAGGTAAATACTATTTTACAGACTTTGCATAGAAAGGAAATTGAGTTTAAATAATATTAAGAAACTTCCTAAATGTTACATATCCTGTGAAGACGCTATACTACAAAGTTGAGCATTCTTGACAACCATGTTATCCTATTAACCATCTGCTGCCTATTTGCATAAAAATGACCAGAGACAAAAGCCAGGAAGAACAGGAAATCCAATGATTTAGGGAAGACAGAAATAAAGTGTCTTGAAGTAGGTGGGCAAAGATGGGCAATTACATAGTTTGAAAGCAGTATAGTATGTGTTTAAAACCTCAGGGGTAGAGCAAGTCAGGAAATGAGGAAATTGAGTGTGGAGTGCTAGGAGTGTGTGGACGAATCGGGATACAAAAAAATCAAGAGTAGAGAATAGAACAATGCAATGAAGCTATGTTGAGGTAAGGCAGACGCTGACTTTCTTGAAAGGAGAAAATCAGTTTAGTGTTGACTGCCTCAAAAGACTATAGGGAAAAATGTGCTTGTGAAGAGAGATTGTAACAGAAATTAAAAACAATCATAAGACAGTGTATTTATTTAGTTTTTAAACTTTCCCCTTATGTCTCTTATTTCGGTACTCAGGTTTACAACTATATTCATTAATTTTCTATCTTCTGATTAGACAAAACAAACAAAGCAACCTGCCAAAATGACAAATTGATTTTCCTTCGGTGTGTTTGACTCCATGTTTCTCCTTTTCAGCGCTCCCAGCCTTATGCTGATCCGCGCTTGAGAATCGTCTGAGAGTCTGGAATTATCGGTGTAACCTGACCTTGGGATGTTGAGCTCACCGTCTTTAATGAATACACTCTGACTAACACATATCTTGCCTTGTTTATCATAGACTCCCAGCTGCCCTCCTGACTCGGTTTACTCCACTTTTGCAGTCTTCTGTTTCTTTGGTCCTCTTGGTTCTGACCTTTTGTAGCCTCCTGATGTGTCCTGTAGGGAACTTGGCCACATAAGCTGGATGTCAGTGAACACTGCATGTTTCCCTGGTGAGGAGAGAGAATTAATTTCTACTTGCTCTGGGTTAGAATAAAACTCGACAGAGGCAGCCCCTGAAATTTTGTGAGACTGAAATATTTTCTTGGTACTTAATGAAGTACCAAGCCATATGTGGTTTAAGTTTTGTGCCCCGAAAGCAGACTTCTCTTTTTTCTTAAATAGATTTACTGATATTCTAGAGGGGATAAGCAGCTCTGATTTAGTGTGAGAGAATTTTGGATTTGCAGCTCTGTGGGGCTTTGGCATTCATAAGCTTCTTTCATGATGAAATTAATTATTTAAATAATTACAACAATGTAAATGAACCATCATCTCAGAATAGAACACAATTTACTTCCCGCCAGTCCCCTAAGGGGCCTTTTTCTGTAGTGCAGTGTAACCATGTCATTGCTCCATTTCACCAATTTGTGCTTCCTGCTTTATGGATTAAGCACTGCAGGGGCTATAATGTTCTAACTACCTTTGTTTCTTCTTCTTCTCTAGTGCCATGTTAGTATTTTACCAACAACAGACAAGGTTTGGCAGGAGGCAGGAGGTGAGAACAGCATGTCTGCAGGGTAATTCAGGTTAAATATATGTACATTTAATTATTTACCCTTGGATTTGCGTATTGTAATTTGGAGTCATGGAAAAGCATTAGAATCTCAGTTTATTGCTAACAGCATGGCACTTGGGTTTTCACAGAAGCATTGATATGGGGCTAATAAGATTTAGTATTGGATATTTGGCTTTGTCTGAAATTGCCTTCTTTGCTCTCTCAATAAGTAGTGAGATTTCACTAAGTCCCTTATCTTGGGGCTATCCTTTAAACTCAGCCTTACCATGCCTGAGGAATTAAGTTGTGAAATATACAACAAGGTTCTTATGAAAATTTATGATGAAGCAGAGCTAGGTTAGTGCTTGAACTTCTTTGCGTGTATGCAGGGGAAGAAGAATATAAAAGAAAAATCAGTATGACAGATAAGATGAAAGTAGAGTTTTGAAAGACTTGCATGGCAAAACAGATAACCATTTATGAGCCATTTAAAGCACTATTTCTGATGCCTACAAAGATTACATTTCCAGCATCTAAATATTCTTCACTTACTTCTTAAAAGAGTTCTAGTTGCCAAACTAGTCACCACCGGACAAAACCTGACCCCTGCAGTTATGGAATGTGTTTCATAAGGAGGAGGTGCTATCCTGGGAGATGACAAGAGTTTTGCCAAGAACATAATGACTTTGTTGTGGTTTCCTACTGGTGCAATGCAGAAAGTCAGAAACCCTACTGACATCCATGTAAATTAACAGAGGTTCTCAGTACAAAGAGGAAGCCTGAGATATGAAGTTAGGGGTCAAATAGGATTTAATAATTTCAGTCATATTTCTAGTTATTTTAGAGATGTTCATGTAGTGCAAATAATGAGTGCATTTGGGAGATATAAGAATCATATAGACCTTAAAAATTGCCTTTTTACATGTTAGTCAAAAGCTACATGTCTAGCAGAAAACGTGGTTAACTGGTAAATTCACAAGTGATAAGAAACACAAAAATTAAAGAGTTGAGAAAAATGCACAAAAACTGGAACATAATTTGTCCTCTCTGCCTCCACATGACTTATCTGTCTTTCAAATTTAGTCTTTGTGCTTCTGTGTAAAACCGTGATATCTCATTTTTAATTTCCAATTCATTAGTTCTTACTCTTAGATATGGTAATCAGTGCATATCATCTATTACAACAATTTTTTTAGTATCTCTATGCTATTATTGACATTTCAATTTCCTTTAATATATTCTATTTTTACTTGTTCTATGTTTTTAGCTTTTAGTGTCAAATGTTCACACCCTCATTTATGTTTTTAAACATGAAAAACAGTACTTCTGAAATATTTGTTCAGGTACTTTATGATGTTATTTGCATCTGAATAGGATTTATTTTGGATTTTTTGTTGTTAGCTTCTTAAAAAAATTATATCCCTTTATGTATTACTGGATATTACATTTCATGTTTAGTTGTTTTCCTTCTTTTTTTTGTTTCCTTTTTTCTTCCTACTTCATCCCTTCTCTCATTCTATGTAGTTTTTCTCACTAGTAGTTTTGCAGTTGAGTTCACTAAGATTTTAGTTTTTCCATTCAAGGACTAGATTAAAAAGGCATAGAAGCAACTTTGTAATACCTCCAGAGCTCCATAGTAACAACTTTTAAGCAAGTTGAGTGATGAGACAAGAAGATGGTTTGACAGCTTTCTTGGTATTGAAGTGATATCAGGGACTACTTACATTTCCAATCTTGCGTTTTTCTTCAGACCAGTCTGAAATTTCCTTCAGATATAGAAGAATCTTAGCCTGATTTCTGTTTCATGTAGTGATACTAGTTTGGGTCTTTTAAAAATTTAATTATTTATTCTTTTTACACTTTAAAAAATACTTTATAATTTTTTATTAGTATGTGTTTGTAATAAATAATGTTTACATTTAATGGAGTAGGTATATATACTTAACATATCTTGGTTATTTTTATTCTTCTAATTCTTCCTTGTTTCTAGATTCCTTCACTTCATCTCGATTTCCTCATTTTAAAATTTTTTTAAAAATTATTTTTGCTTTTGGTTTCTTGCATGAGTGCTTTGAGTATATTTTGATTTGCCTTATATCATTGAAATGTGACACAAATGCCAAACAATAGACCTAAAGAGTAACACTTTAGAAAGTTAATGTAAACATCCATGAAGAAATTACATCCATTCCAACATTGTATGTATCCATCAGAGAGCTTCAAAAAAAAAAAATTAAAGCTAAGTGGAATACATATCTGCATTCATAATTTTAATCTTTAATATAAGTAGCAGATAGAATAAAGAGAATTTAAAAAATAAAACATCAACAAGAATACAAAAAAAACCCCACAAAAATCAGTGAACTTATTCTAATTGGAGTATATGGAATGTTTTATCCAACAATGATATAGAAGTGAAACTTTTCAAGTGTATATAGGTAAATTGTTAAGATTTAGCCTATGCTGGTTTATATAATAAGCTTCAAGTAATTCAAAGTATATTTTTGACCACATCAAAATAAGGTAGATGGGCCCAGAGTATAAAATTATTCAAAACATTTCAAAAATCTAAAATGTAAAATCTAAAAATAAAACTTAGAAAATATTTTAAAGTGAATTATAATTAAAATGGTACAGTTAAAACATACACAGTTCTTCCTGGAGGAAATTTTAAACTGTAAATTCATATTTTAGGAACTAAAAAATCAACAATGTGAGGAGTGAAAAAAATATCACTACTGACCTTAATGATTATAAAATGATCAAAGGAGGATATTAAAAGTAGTCATGCCAATTAATTTGCCAATTTAGAATAGGCAATTATTTCAAAACATGTAAGTTACAAAAAGACAACAAAAGAATAAATAGAAACATTTAGATACTTTCATATTCATTATAAAAATTATGTCTGAAACTGAATATCTCCCTATGAATAAAACTCCAAGGTTAAATGATTCACTCCAGAAATATATACTTTCATGTTAATGTAAAACATGTAAGTTACAAAAACACAACAAAAGAATAAATAGAAAAATATAGATACTTTTATATTCATTATAAAAATTATGTCTGAAACTGAGTATCTCCCTATGAATAAAACTCCAAGGTTAAATGATTCACTCCAAAAATATATACTTTCATGTTAATGTAATCAACAAAATGTTAGTGTTTCAAGAAAAAAAAAATTAGAGTCTACTTTCATAACTTTAACCTGGACAAAGTTGTTTTTTTTTTTTTTAACAGAATCATAATGGACTAATGATAGAAGGAAAACTTGTGAAGTAGACTATATTAAAATACTTTCTGCTTGGTTAGTGATAGTACTGTTAAAAGCAAAAGCAAGCAGAACAGGAGCGGTTAATTTGTAATATGTGGGAGGTCGAGGTCCTGAGATCTGGCTGGCTGCCCTGGCAGAAGAGAGACTCTGAGCACACTCAGACTCCCTGCTCCTCGGCACACCGAGTAGAACATCCCTGCCAGGGCCACAGGGCGTGGAGCCAGCCCCGCAGTGCATCCCCGCCTTCCCTAATCCTACTTCTGTCTTTCCTGAAGCTCAATCCTGCCCTTCCTCTGAGCTCACTTCTGCCCTCCCTCTTCAGCCTATATATACTCCTGCACTTCCGTAATAAAATTGGATCTGTGCCATCAGCCTGATCTCTGGAGTTGTCTCTCCTTCACCCCTTGCCAGTCCCCTGCAGCCCCATAAAAGCTGCAGTAATACATGCTAAAACAAAACAGTCTTGCCTGCCCTCACTTGGTGGAAGGGCCAGGGCCCCCTGGCATCCCTTTAACTACAGGCACTAATTCCACTTTAGCTCA
This sequence comes from Dolichotis patagonum, assembly GCA_004027295.1. NCBI lineage: Eukaryota > Metazoa > Chordata > Mammalia > Rodentia > Caviidae > Dolichotis > Dolichotis patagonum. Next base: position 24,923 of record PVJX010004349.1, read on the forward strand.
TGATCTAGTTATCTTTGAAGGCTCTGCCTTCCAAGGATTCAACATGGAAATGAGATTTTAATGAAATTTGAGGAGACAAGAGCATTCAGACAATATCATGCTGCCTCTAGGCCACTAAAAGTATTTCATTCCTCTTCAGTGTCCAAATACATTTTTTCATCTGTATATATCACATTTTGTTTATCTGCTTAACATTTGATGGGGATTTGAGTTGCTTCCACTTTTCAGCTATTATAAATAATCCAGTTGTACACATCTATGTTCTGATTTTTGTATGGAAACATGTTTTAATTTTTTTCAGTTATGTATCTAGGAAAAGGATGCGCAGGTCTTATGGTGATACTATGCTTAATTATTTCAAGTGTCAGACTATTTTTAGAGGTGAGTGTATCATTTTATTCTCTTAACAGCTAGTATATAACTTTTCAATGCTCCTTATTTCAGTAGATGTAAACTGATATCTCATTGTAGTTTTGATTTGCGTTTTGCTGATGACTAACAATCTTAGCATCTTCCTTTTACTCAGTAGCCATTTTTATGCTTTACTTGGCAAAATGTCCAGTGAAATCCTTTGCTAAGTTTCTAAGTTTTTTTTTTTTTGTTTGTTTTCTGTTATTCTATTGCCTTTATGTTTTCTAGTTACAAGTCCACTATCAGGTATGTGAATTAAAAATACTTTTTTCTTGTCTGTTATATTTTCACATTCTTCATGATGTCTTTTGAAGTATAATTTTTTTGTTTTCTTGTTTTCAATTTTGGTGACATCCCATTTTTTTTCTGTTGTTACTCTTACCTTTGCTGTTGTAACCAATAATATTTTACCAACTTGAAATGCAAAAAGGATCTATCCCTATGTTTTTACTAGAGTTTATTACTGGAATATTTGACTCATATTTAGAAATTTGACTATTTGAGTTAATTTTTTATGTGTGTGAGTTAAAAGTTCAACTTGTTTCTTTTGCAAGTAGATACCTGGCTGATTCAATATCATTTCCTAGCAAGATGATTATTTTCCCTTGGAATTGTCTTAGCAGTTTTAAAATCAGTGGAACTTAGTTATGTGGGCTTACTGCTTGACTCTCACATTTATTTGATTGATTTGCACGTCTATCCGTGTACCAGTTTCACAGTCTTCATTACCATATAATATGTCCTAGCCTTTCAAAATCAGGAACTTGATCTCCTTATTTTATTACTATTTTTCAAGATTGTGTTTTATTTTATTCTACTGTTTTGAGTCTTGTATAATTTTATATAAAATTTACAAGTGGAGCATTAGTTTCTATGAAAAATATCAGGGGAGATTTCATTGAACCTGTAGAGCTTATGCTATAATTACACATAAGTAATAGCTTCCAAAGACCATGTATTGAAATCTTGGTCACCAGTCCATGGCACAGTTACAAAGTAGAAGAACCTTTAAGAGATGGTGTCGGGTGGAAATAGTCAGGTCATGGGAGAGTGACTTTGAAGGACACATTGGAATGTTGGCCCCTTCATCTCTTTTTAGTTCCTTGCCTCTGTGAGGTGAGCAGCCTCAGTCTAGCCTCATGTACTTTTTACTGTTATGTGTTGCCTCTCTACAAGACCAGCAGTAAGAGAAGCATGGACTGCAATCTCTCAAATTATGAACTAGAATGTCTCTCCTATTTTGAAATTACTTATCCTGGGTATCTTATCACAAGTACTGAAAACTGACTCTCCAAGTCATCTGGGAATAGAGAGATAACTTTACTTCTTCCATGCCAACATAGATATTAGATTTTTAAAATTTATTTCTAGTGTCTAACTGTCGGGGTACTGATACAAGGCTTCCTTTTCTTTTTCCCAATATTAGAGGCAAAGAATACAGTTTTAAGCACTGTGTGCGTGACCTTAAGTTTTCCATGTGTTCACTTAATAGAGTAAGTTCCATTCTATTGATAGTTTGTGAAGATTTTTTTTGTCAAGAATTTTTATAATGAAATTTTATTAGATTTTTTTGAAGTACTTTGCTTTTTTCTGTTGAGAAGATCATATGATTTGAGTTTTTATTATAATGATGTGTCGTAGCAGACTAGTTGATCATACAGATGTTGAGTGTTGGTATATACTTCAATATCTATGCAATCATCCATGTTTTCCTTTTTAATAAAAATTATCTCACATTGCATTAAATGACATAATTATCACCATTTTGTAATGTGAAATGCATTAATGAATGTAGACTTTGAATACCAACACTGTTAACATTGTATACACACACAAAACAGACACTTTGCAATTCCTCACAATACTATCATCAGTAGTGATGACTAGTGGATTGAATGTGAATCATAAAAATTCTGAATGCAACTGCCAATTTTTAGAAAATGCAGAAGACAAAAGTGGATGTTGAATTGTTCCATGGCTTTGAAGTCATAATACAATGTGGGAAAGTCTGTGTGTTCTTCAATAACTTATTTATAAGTAACAGAGAAGAATAGAGAGAGGTAATTATTAAACTTCACTTAAAAGACTTTTTTAGTAACCAACCATAGAAATGATCCCTGAAAATATAGCTTCATAAAAGACTCTTTCAAATAGTGGAACTAAGTTACAGTTTAAAGAGATACACATATAAATGTTTGAAGAAATATATGGAAATGAATTGCATAAAAGTCAGGATAACCTTTCTGTGAAAAGCTAGGGAGTGGAGATGGAACAAGGTATTTGGAGGGACCCTGTGGGAATAGATGAAACTGAGTATCTTAATCTACATGGTAGCTGCCGGTGAGTTAGCTTTATATGTCATGGAGACATAAGGTTGCTTTGTGCTCTGGGTCAGTGTTAGAAGAAATTCATGATTTTTCATTCTACAGTAATGGAATTGTTCAAAAAGAAAGTTAGAAAACAGAAATAGTTTTGTCAAGTTATGCAATTTATAAAAGAAAATTCCCCTAGGTTTTGACTTTCTAAAAGAAAAATAACAATAGAAAACACATCCTAAACTACAATTAAATGTTAGTACATTGTGGGAATCAGATATAAAGAACAAAATCAAAAACACCAAAAAATAAACTTGGGAATACTGGGGCAAGACCAAACACATTTGTGATTTTGTTACTCTGAGCAAAGTGGACACTTGTGAGAAAAAGGTAAGAGAAAGAGAACGTAGGATTTATCAAGAAGAAAACCTAGGACCCTAGAATTCCTAGCATTGTTTTTTCTGGCTTTGCTCTTATCTTCCCCTTTACCCTTCACCTAAAACAGTTCCCCTAATTAGGGCAATGTGATGCACTATGAATTCTGAGCGATACCTAGCTGATTTGAGGAATAACTAGGAATTGCAGTAGTTGTTTGATTGAGTCAAAATTGAATCAAGTATGTGTGTTAGAGATATGGATAAGCAGACATTGTTTTTTAATACTTTGTTGCTTGCTACAGGACTTTTTAATGCATTTTTTTCATTTTCTCCTTCTTATCCTCAGAGGAAAGTACTAGCGTGACAACTTGCGTTTTGTTTTAATTTACAAAGCATAATCTGTCAAAGTTGAGGGAAATTGTGCAGAGTGGAGTTGGTTTGGAGTCTGGAAGATATGGGATCACCTGTACTCTTACACTCTTAAGAATTTTGTGGGTAAGTGACAAAACAAAACTTTAATAAAATACCAGTCTATAGATTTCTTCATGCTATTACAGCTACTTGAACATTACTTTTCATTTCTCTAGATGAAAACCATGATACTACACTAGGTATGGATTAGATTAAAAACATTAAATGCAGAAAGCATGCAAGAAAAGTCGTATATTTATTAGTAATTACCACTGAGTAAAAGCCACTGCATTGCATGAAAACTTAAAATAATGTATTATTTTTCACTAGTTTATTGGTTGATGCATGTAGGACAGAGTCTCCTGATGTTGACTGGGATTCTGGATTAGTATGCTAGGACTCCAGTTTTCCTCTTTAGAGTTCCTCATTCTCTTGCAGGGTGGTATAGACTAGGGATCCATATGAGGCGGGAACCGGGAAGAAAGAGCCACTCATAGTTTTTGTGGCCTGGGCTTAGAAATGGCTCAAAAATACTTCTGCAGTCAGCTCAGATTCAAGGGACAGTGGGAAAAAATTTAAGAATGGAAGCAAAGAAGAAAAAGAAAGAAAGAAAGAAAGAAAGAAAGAAAGAAAGAAAGAAAGAAAGAAAGAAAAGAAAGCAAGGGAGGGAAGAAGAAAAGAAAGAAAAGGAAAGAAGGATGAAAGGAAGGAAGAAAGGAAGGAGGGAAGGAAGGAAGGAAGGATAGAAAGAAAGAAAGAAAGAAAGAAAGAAAGAAAGAAAGAAAAGAAAGAAAGGAAGGAAGGAAGGAAGGAAGGAAGGAAGGGTGCCTCTGGAAGAGAGGAACTTTGAAGTCATATTCTGTAGTGTATAAAGACAGGAAGCTTATTCCTAGGACATTAAACATAGCCTACTACAATATTTGACAGAATTTAAAGCTTAATTTTATAAATGTTGATTTTGAGGATGTTATTCTCAAAAGCATAAGAATATTGAAATAAGAATATCAACTTTCACATTCTGATGTTTCAAGTTTCTGTGCCTCCTGAATTCATAATTTTTCTTACCTTATTATCATGTTATTATTATTTTAATAAATGAATCAGGAAAAGAAGAAATCTAATTTTATAATTCACTATGTAATAGGAGCTCAAATAAATACCCCGGGAAAATGAAGCGTTTTGTATTTTAACTTTTGTATGCCTGCGTGTTTTGCCTTATGCATGATAAAATATATTGCCAGGAAAATGAGTGTGTTTGATGATTGAAAGCCTAATGAGTCTAAAACCTAGGTTGAAAAATGCATCATTAAGGAATCTGTAGAGACAATTTCATCGCATTTTCTAAACTTTCCTTTTAAAGTGTGAAATAAACAGCAGTTTTATTTTTGTATCACTGTTTCCCCTTCCTCCAAAGATTGTGAGCAGTGACATTAATCTGTTGACTGACGCTGAATGAATCAGATACGCTATGTAAATGCACACCTGCTGTGCTCCTGAAAGAACCTGGTGTATTCTGATGCTCCACTGAATACAATGGACTGACAGCATAAAGAGGCAGAAGGAAGGATAGGTGGGAGGGAGGTCCAAGAGGAAAATGGGTTAATAACACACTGTAATAATTCTCTAGTGAAACCAGTTATTACTGAAAAGAATAGAGTGACAACAGATTTAAATAAGAACTACCTTATGAAATGTAGTAATACCAGAAACTTCCACTAAAATAGATGAACTTTTCAGGTAGAACTGATTATAAATTTTGAAATGCATGGCACTGTGGCTTTTTAAAAAGTTTGAGTAATTTAGAGGTGATGGCCTTGACTGTGAAGCAGCTAAGTTATGCATAATACTTACACAATATTAAAATATAAAGAACTTTTATCAAAAACATTGGCACATCATACTCCCCTAAGTAACATTACATTTTTAAATTTCCAACAATGGGCCTATAAAACCTCTCTGTACAGCTACATAATGGTTCCCAATTGTTCTAAGAAATAGCTCTGTCCATGGAAAACATTATAAAGAAATTTCAGCCCTAAACATATCGATTCCTTTGACATAGTCATAGCAATTCAAGCATGAGAATGAATACAAAATAGTACTTACTGAACCAGAAGTAGAATTTTTGTCTGCATCTTTAAATAATGCACCTGTTCTAAGAAGTGAAAAGGACTGTGAATACTTCAATTTAATCTTACTAGACTTGTAGATCTTCAAGTACACGTATCCCAGAAATTAGGCTTTCTTTCTTAATTACAGTCATGGAAATGTGTCATCTATTCCCCTTTGTAACATCTGACTATCTTACTGCAATTTTTAAACTGAAAATCTTGTACACAAAAAATGACTAGAAGTTTATACAGAGGAAATAGAATGTGTACATCAGAGTTCTATTTGTTATCATCTAATAAATACTAGTAACTTGAACATAAATACCTCTCAATAGGAAAATATATTTTGTCAATGAATAGCAATAACGATCACAATGTGAACAGAATAATAAAAATACTTCCCAAGCTCTTTTGCCAGTTCTAGTTTCCATGTTGAAGTAAAATTATACTTTATAACACAGAAATATTCTCAAATTATTTCTAGTGCCTTTAGAAATTATTGCAATAGTTGTCTCTTAATATCTCTTTTCACAATGCAAAATTTTCCACTTAGTTTACTGAGATGCACTAAAATTAATTAATTTTTTCCTTGTTTTATCCCTGAAAACATGCGACACTCTTTTCTTTCCATAGTGTTTAGCCTAATGTCATTTTTTCAGATAATTATTACTGTAATACCCTTTCTTAGCCAGACTTTATATATTTAATTCGTTATTTTTTCTCTTGTCTCCTAATAAAATCTTTGTGGATTCTCAGAATTTCTTTCCCATTCTCTTTATCATTGGTCAGTTCAGGCATGCTCGTGATACAAAGTACAGGCTCCTAATTTCTTTTTCTTTCTATTGTCTCAATATTTCTACTGGATTATTTTCAGCTAAGAGACACATTTTTGGCCTTTGAGAGCTAAGGTTTGTGATCATATTGTTTGTACAGGATATTATATCTTATACTCTCAATAACTACCGTGAACACAAAAATATGCAATGTATTAATTATTGTACTCTCCTACTTACTTGTTTTGAAACTGTTTTATTGTTATTTGTTTCCCTTAAAATAAAAAATGAATGTTTCAGTTCATCTCTGAATATTACCATTTTCTTCACTGATCAATTACTTGATAGCCTACTAAAATGTGTTCTAATTATTAAATAAAGAATTGACCCTTAGATGTGTTTTCCTGAATTGTGCATGATTATATTAACTTTATTCTCAAAATACATGTGTACAATTATCCACATTAGAAAATGATTTCAATGGAAATTGGAGATAGTTGTATGTCTGAATAGATATTATACTCTTTCAAAACTGTGCCAAATTCATTCAATAATATTGCCTTTTATGAATATATATATATATATGCATGAGTGTATTATGTCATTCTTTTCCTTGTTTCTATTATCGATTTTTTGATTCAGCCAATGAAATGAATCTCTTCTGAATTACTTTTGTCTTTTCTCCCAATTCTCTGACCACTTGTTTTTAAGTCCTGCCTTATAGCTCCTTTTGCCTTACCAGTCCTGAATGTAAGTTATTCGCATGTTTCAGTACATGTAATAATAAACCAAAGTTTCTTTTTCAGTGGAGTTTACAGGATCTGCATAATAGGTTATTACTCATAGATTTTTGTCTCACCTGAGGTACAGTATTTTGAGAAGCATCGGGATGATTTTCATGTGGAAAGCGTTGCACTCCCCATATCACATGGCTAGTCCTTACGCTCGACTGTCCTCAAGAAATTTAGTGAGCCCTTTTCCTCTGTATACATACAAACTGAACCCACGCCTATCTTATGAGGAATCTTGCTGTAATTTTAGCAGAATGTCATTATTCACATATTAACATTTTATTCCATATGTTTACTTGAATAATTTAATCCTTTTGCAAGTTCTTAACCATATTTCCAAGTTATGTTACAAATGTTGTGCAGTTTGGGTAAACAGAGATTTCTCTTACAAATAACCATTCAAATATTCTATTATTAGGTCATTTCTTTTTCCTCACCAACTTTCCTACTTTGTTTTAATTTGATTATTAAATATACCTGCAATTGTATTTGTCAGTTTCCTCACTGATCTTAATTTTTCCATCACTAAATTCGTTGGTTCTTCCATGATTAATTTAATCATCAGTATTACTAGTAGCTGAAGAATCTTTACCCTCTTTATTCTAAATTTGTAACTTCTGATACCCATCATGGCCTGTTAATCATCCAAATCAATTTCACATTCATTATTACTAATGGCAAAACAGTATCTAGATAGTTTTATTGTAATTCTTTTAAAGTTAGGAATTATTTTACAAAGAATTATATCTCAGTCTTTTCTTGCTTCAACTGCTTAATATAAGAACTTCTATTAATTCAATGATAGCATATTCTGTTATGTTTGTAAAAAAAAACAAAGTGTCTATGATAACTGTTATAAACAAACTCCTGAATATGGCAATATGGCCTAGTGGGGCTGGACAGGGTAAACGGTCATGATGAAGAGGTTTTGAACTTAGAAAGGACATGGGAGATAGTGACAGGTCCACAGCATGTGGTACGATAGGAAAAAAGAAAGAAAGAAAGAAAGAAAGAAAGAAAGAAAGAAAGAACAAAAGAAAGAAAAAGAAAGAAAGAAAGAAAGAAAGAAAGAAAGAAAGAAAGAAAGAAAGAAAGAAAGAAAGATGAAAGAAATCACAAGTCTAGACAGATACAGGACCAGAGTCAACAGTGCCTTATTTTCTATTCTAATAGGTCCCTTAACCCAGACATCTAACTATTGGGGCATAAAAATTTGAGGATAAAAGGAAACTCTGGGGAATATCTGAACTGACCAACTTTATCCTTAATTGGGAAGGTTGCACCCTTTTGAATAGCAGAATGAGGATTTGGGATAGAAATAATAATTTATCAAATTTTAGCTTATTAACAATTTCCAACTGAGACTTTATAATATAAATGTTACATTATTGAAAAATGAACAGAATATAGTTTAATGTTTCTAATTCATAACAGAATTTTGGTTTTAATCGATTTGAATTCATCGTGAAATCAATAAATACGAAAACATTTCTCTTTTATGCAGACACATTATGATTCCTAGCAAATCACACATTCAACCTTCATAATAAAGTTTCAAAAATATTTTTCCATTCTTTTATCAATGAAAGTTAGAATTAATTATTTTCAATTCTACATTTAGAAGGTGACTTTTCCACATAGACAATAATTTTTGAAACTAAGCCTCAGAACAGTAATTTTAACTTAATTAGTTTATGTGTTTGTTCAACTTGGTTTCAAGGTCTCTCCCGTATTTCAGAAATTACATGCCCTTATCTTTGAAAACAGAAAGGGTAACTTGCACATATTAAACAGGGTTACTTATGCTCAAAAGTGATAACATAAAATGTGTAAGCACAGAATTTTAATTTTTATTGTGTTTAGCCTTCTTTTGTTAACTATTTCTATAAGAAGAGGAAGATTAAGAATAGCCATGGTTTTTCTTTTGTCTATTTCTCTCACCCTCCCACAGGTAAGGCACACCTTTACTTCTAGAATTTATATATTATTTTTCAATCTGAACCAGGATTCTTTGTCATTTTAAAGCTGAATGGAAATGGAATCCTTATTCTGATTATTTAAATGATTCTTTTCTTGATTATTTCTTGATTAACTGAGAATCTGTAACTATACATGGCCCATAATCTTCCTCATGCCACTTTTTGTTTTCAGTGACAAGTGCACAAAAATTATTTCATCCTCCCAGGGTGTTTGATTTGTTCCTACCTGACTGCTAGAGGATTCTGAAATGCTGCAAACAAATTCCAGCATTCCCTATCACAAAATGGAAGGCAGAGGGTACAAATTCCTCACATCCACACTGAACCTTCCCTTGTCAGAAATGTGTGGTTAAAAGAGCGAGGTTAACAGAACACCAAGGATATTTCACGGGACATTCGAATAAATCTTCTCTTAGCTGTAACTAGCCCTCAGTGGGAGAAGCTCTTTGTTTTCCAAGACAAAAGAGATGGCAGGTAGAGAAATAATACAGGAAGAAATTATTGGATTCTCATAGTCCCTGGTTTGATCTGCTTATTCTCTTCATTTCATTTAGAATGTACTATTCCTTAACTCCCACAAATAGTAGGAATACGAGCCTCAAACTTCTGTCCCATACAATGTTTGGTCCTGAATGGTGGAATTTCTGATTCAATATCCTACTCTCCAAACTGATTAGATATGGTCCAAACTCAGGAGGACCTTTCCTCACTAGGCCTAAATAAGGAGTGAAAATCTTTAGGGTATCCTATCTCTAGAGAAATGACAAATTTTTTTCCTACTGTTATTTTCTCATTTTGCCACATTCTATTCAGGTCTTTTCTTATGCAATGAACTCTTTTAAAACTTTGCTAACTGACTCCTCTGTGGATGAGGAGGCAGACCCACATTTTTAAAGGACTGGAATGTTCTGGATATTTGGTAACTTGCCACAGTAAGTATCCAATTATAACTGCATTATCTAATTAAAACAGGTTTAATGGTCAAGATTTTTTTTTCTTTTTCAGAATGAGTAGTGAAAATACAATAAAAAAAACCCTTGAACCAATTTTTGTCACTACAACTGTGAAAACACTGCATGTTCTGTTTACTATAATTGTATGAAATTTTCTTTCTGAGAAACATACACATATATTGCGACATAATTTTCCTAAGAAAAATAGTTACACTTTGCTATGTCCATCTTCCTTAACCCCTACCTTCCCCAAAAGATAAAATCTTGAGTGTGAATGAAAGATTTGCAGCCTAAAATATAAATTATCGGGTCTCTTCAAACTCAGACTTTGAAGACAGTGCTACCAATCCAAGAGAGGGATAGTACGAGACCTTGGGAGATAAGTTGCTCCTGCTTGCTTTTCAGGAAAAAAAAAAGCAGCAAATCTTGGGTCATCAAATAAATGAGAAACTGCTTCACATCCTTTGTGAATATCAGATACAAGACACCTGAGAGTCTGCACTTTGCTCCCTTCTCTCTCTTGCTCCTCTCTGCCTTCTTTCTCCTCCTTTCTTGGCAGATAGAATGTTCTTTTCCCCCTTTACTAGTGGTGCTTTACTTCCGTTTCTCTCTATTCTTTCTTAACTAAAAAAAATCATCTTGGAATTAATTTTAAAATATCTGTCATGGTCTCTGTTTTTCTCTATGTCTCTCTCTTTGTACCTTCCTTCTTTCCTTCCTTCCTTCCTTCCTTCCTTCCTTCCTTCCTTCCTTCCTTCCTCTTTCCTTCCATCTTTTCTCCCTTCCAGGCCTTCATACTGAGCCAAATACCTAGTCTTTCACTTTCCTTTCCTTTCTTTCTTTCTTTCTTTCTTTCTTTCTTTCTTTCTTTCTTTCTTTCTTTCTTCTTTCTTCTTGCTTGCCTTTTCTTTCTTTCTTTCTTTCTTTCTTTCTTTCTTTCTTTCTTTCTTTCTTTCTTTCTTCTTTCTTCTTTCTTTCTTTCTTTTTCTTTCTTTCTTCTTTCTCTTTCTTTCTTTCTTTCTTTCTTTCTTTCTTTCCTTCCTTCTTCCCTTCCTTCCTTCCTTCCTTCTTTCTTTTTTTCTTCCTCTTTCTTTTTCTTTTTCTAATTTTAGGATAGGATCTTACTAAGTTCCTAAATTGTCACACTGGGCTTGAACTTGAGGTCCTCCTGTCTCAGCCTTAAAGATTGCTGTGGTTATAAGCATGCTTCATTATGCTCATTAAAATGCACTTTTTGAAAACTAGTTCTCATGGAAATTGAGAAGCAGGGGATGAGGCAAGAGAATACATTTGCTGAATACATTTTAAACTATGTTGAATACATAGTTGGATACATTTTAAACACATTATGAGGACTTTCTTTTTAAATAAAGGGTTCATATATTTATATTTCTTCAATTTATTTTATACTTACTTTGGTCATCTTATTTTATTCTTCCTATTGCTTCTTAGTTATAACCCTATTTTTCTTTTCTTTTCTATTTTTCTTTTCTTTTTCTAGAATTATCAACACTTAAAAAGAGTATTCTTGCCAAGTGAATTAATTGCCTTTTAACTTTCTGGTGTTTTAACTTTGATTACTTTAAAATATATTTTAATTCTGTGTTAATATTTTGTCCCTGGGACACAAACCGAGTACTCACAGCTTACAAGAGAGTTTGATTAAGCCCATGGTTGTGTAGCTTAGAGGAAGAACATCATGGCGGAAGAGAACAGGAGGACAAAAAGGTTCGATTTATGGTGGCTGCAAGATTGAGCAGGAAGCAATACCAGGGAGAAGAACACCAGGGACCAGATGTGGAGCCCGCCTTGGTGATTTTCCCAGACATAATTGGAAGTGCATTTGCTAATCTCCTGGTGGGTCCCCATCATTAATGTATGATTTGATTATTTGTGTTGTTTTTCTGCATTACCTTTTGTTTTTATAAAATAACAATTCTGCATGCATAATTCTAGAGTTTACTTAATTTTCTGCTTTTCACTAGATTTATAGAAACACAGATTTGAAGCACGTCAAAGGAAATATGTAGACGAGGGATGGGCAGCATTCATTGTTATTTTAGTGTATATCACTATAACATTTCTGAAGGTCAGTTTTTCATTAAGTGTCAAGATTCTCAAAATTGCTTTTGACTCTTAACACAAACATTACCCTTTTTAGTGTTTCATTCCGAAGAAGAGAAACATGAACATGCACAAAACCTTTAGATAGAGGAATGATGGTTTCACGTTTTAATAATAACAGACTGTTAGAAATCTCCTTTATGTATATCACTTTTGTATTTTAAATTGATGATATAATATGGCATTAAATAATGTTTTGATAGATTGCATTTATAAATACTTAATGGCATGAAGGGTTTTGTAGCACATAAAGAGCATTAAATAAATACATACAACATGAAGTCTAATTCTATTTTTGTTCTAAAAATGATACTTATAAAATTCTTATATTCATATGCAGATGTTTATGTTCATATATTTATATGGGACATCTTGCACTACAGTGTTGACATTGTGTGTATAATTTATTATTTCTTTTATAATATGTCTTTTTACTTTCATGTACTTTATAATGAATGCTTGACTATTCCTATAACAAATATCAGGAATTTTTAAAATTATAAATTAAAATTTACAAAATAAAAAATATAAATATAAATAAATATTCAACAAAGTATTGTGGCAAATAACATCACAAGGAAGTGGTAAACAGAGGAAAATATTTGCAATGCCTTGGATCATTTAAGAATTAAAATAAAAAATATATGAAAAGAGCTTTTTCAAATTAATAAGACAACAACCACACTCAATATGAAAATAGTTAAAATGCATAAGTGGATGCTTTCTAAGGGAATAAAATCCAAATAATCTATCATGCAGCAATATCAGAAAATAAAATCTAAGGAATAACAACGTGCTAAATTTTACCATTTCTATTTTTTTTTTCACAAATAAACAGTTTCAAAGACAGGGTTGTCAAGGATGTGAGTCACTATGGTCCACCTGGCAGTATTACCAAGATAATATATAAATGTATTCTTTATGCTACTGTAACACATTATATACTAAAGAAGTAAAAGCAGGAGTATGTAGGAATAATGTATGTTTTTTATTGTTCAAACCACATCACTGACTACAACACAACTATAGTGCAACTATTTACAAAAATTGGGTTTTCCATGGTGCAGTGGCAATAAAAAAACCTCAAGCTAACAAAACATTTTATTGCATTTAGCAATACATTTCTGTCAACTGATACTTTTTAAACATTACACTTCTATACATTTTCTGTAGTACAATACTAGGCATGTAGTGTTTTCTCACTTTCCCAATCTCTCTCTCATTCACACACACACAAATACACACACACAGGCACATCCCAAATATATAAGTAAATAGATAAAGATTTCTAACTTGCCATGAAAAAATTCCAGCAAATTTAAGGTCATACAATTTCCATTTTCTTTATATAATCAGAGAAAAATAAATATATGCTTTAGATTTTGTAGCCTTCCAAAGATGTGTACAATACATACTACTTTAAAATTTAAATTTTTTTTTAATACATATATCCCTTAAGATGACTGACTCAGAGGAAGAGTTAGCACTGAATATTATGGCTCCTGCAATAGTTAGTAATGAAGGCTTTGATTATAGACTAGTTAGCAAGATGTGCAGTTTCCTGTCCTGCATCAAATGAATTTGGCATTTATTTTATACTACATTTCTAGGAAGTAAGACTTAAACCTGTTACATTTTATTGTCTCTGGAATTGCTAAGAAATCTGTGCAGCATACTTACATGCATGATGGGCTTACTGAAGCTCTGAAATTGGAGGTTGACTTAGTTTTAGGCCATCTAAAGTCATCTTTGCTCCTTTCAGAGAACAAGGTGTGCTGCAGGACATGTGGACTCTCAAAAGTTATTACTGATATGAGAAATAAACCTAAACTCTGATAAGGTTACCTTTGGAAATTTCAGAATTACCTAAGTAGATAAAGCATAGGCAACAGAAGATTCATAAAAGGTAAGAACTGAGTAATGTAAATTTGATAAGTTTTCTGGTAAGGATGAACTTCTTTGAGAGCCTCAAAACTTAACACAGAAATGAATGACAGAAAAGGAGATAGAAATTCCAAGTGTTCAAAGCTCGATCTTTCTCTGGGGAGGATTAGTACATAATCAAAAGTGTTGCTGAAGCTCAATGGTTACCAGTATACACCCCAAGCTCCGGTATGTTGTCAAACAATTCTGCAAGTTGTTTAACCTTTATAATTACTTGGCAGTAATGAATGGTCCCAAGTAAAAAGATGTCATAGCAGGAGAGAAGCATCATGCATTAAATTAAAACTAAAATGGATCAAATATATAAGTATTGAAATAGAAACATTAAATCTCCTGAAGATAGAACAAGTAGAGCTCTTCAAGCATTGGTGCATCTGAAGCCTTAATGAACAAAACTCCAAACACACATGAACCATCACAAACAATCAGTTGGGATCTCATCCTATTAAAAGATTATATACAGCAAGAGAAACCACCAACAAAGTGAATAGACAACCCACAGTGTGGGAAAAAATTGTTGACATTTGTTCCTCAGACAAAGGACTACTATCTAGACTGTATAAAGATCAAAAAAAAAGGAGAGCCTTTGAATTTAAAGAAAAAAATCTAAACTTGGGCATCTGAAATGATATACATGTCTTAGATGAAGAGTAGAAATTGTAAATAAATGCATGAAAATATGTGTAACATTACTGGTCATTCAACAGATGCAAATTAAAACAATACTGAGATTCCATCTCACTCCAGAAAGAAAGGCTATCATTGAGAAATCAACCAATAACAAATGCTGGTGGGATTGTCAGGAAAAAGATGCTTGTCTCTACTGATGGCAGGAATGTAGACTCATGCAACCACTATGGGAATTAGTGTAAAGACTCCTCAAAAACAAGGACTAAAGGTTCTATTTGACACAGCTATTCCCATTCTTGGTCCCAAAATGATTAAAAGCATCATGCCATAAAAATATATGCAGTCCTATTTATATTTATATTTATATTTATATTTATATTTATATTTATATTTATTTAAAGTGGCACAGCTTATAATAGCTAGATCTCAGAAATAGCCCAAATGCCATTTGCTGATGAATGGATGAAGATGTGTTTATTTTATGTAATAGAATACTACTCAGCAATAAAAAAGAATATAGTTGAAACATTTTGAGGTAAACGAATATATCTTAAGATCCTATTCTTAAGTGAAATAAATGGGACACACATGTGTGCATTGTTTCTTTGGTGAGAGAAACCAAAAGTTCAACTAAAAACCAAAATATATAATATATATTGTAAAATAGGAAGAAAATATTAAAATTGGAAGGGAACTAGGCAGGGGTGAGGAGGAAAGAAAGGAAGGGAAAATAAAAAATGGCAAAAAGGAGGAAAAATGTAAACAAAGCTTTTGAAATAAAGAGGGGATGAGGGGTTGAAAGGAGAATAGGGTAATGGTAAGTAAAAGAATCAAGGTATATCATAGATAGGTACAGATTTCCTAAGATGAATGTGATCATTATGTACATTTAAAATGTACCAATAAATTTCATTAATTAAAAAAATCCAAGGGCTGGGGAGTTAGCTCAGTAGTATAAATACCGGCCTTGCAAGTGCATGGTGATGAGCTCAATTCCTGGTACCAATTTAAAAAAAATCCACTTATTAAAATCCTAATGCTCAAGACAATAGTTTTAAGAGATAGGTCCTTCATGATGTGACAAGATTGCAAGAGCTGAATCCACCTTTCCCGTGAGCCAGGAACAGCTATGCAGGGCAGAGTGAAGAAACAAGAAGCCAGTTTGCCCTTCTCATGAGCCAGCAGCAGCCATGTGGGGCCAGGAAGAGGAACAAGAATTTAACTCACCTTTATGGTGAGCCAGTCTGTGCACAGGCTAGGAGACAAGAAGAGCTCCCCCACCATTAAGCACCCAGCTGTTTTGGAGGCTCACAGGCTGGGGTGAGAGCAATTGAAGTCCAAAAACAACTAAATTCTTGTTTTGTGAGATGGGCTTTGCAGGCATAAAGCTGTTGGTAGTCTGAGCATCTATTTAGAAGATAATAATATGCCATATGGCAATTATGGGGGATTTCCTTTTGTCTTGTTTTTGAAATCTAATATTGTTTTCAATGTTTTGTTTAGATCTGCTTTATTTTTTTGTTTTCTTCAGTGTTCTGTTCTGATGGGTTTTTTCTGTTCTGTTTTGTTTGAGCGTATTATGTCTGATGGCTTGGGCAGCAATTTTGAAAATAACAAGAGGCATATGGTAGCCATTGTTGATTTCCTATTATCCTGTTTTGAAGTTCTGTATCACTTTCACTGTTTTGATTGGCTTTATTCTGTTTTATTTTGTTTGGTTTTAGTCTCTTTAAAAAAATTGCAAAGGCCAAGCTGTCCGAACCCTTATGAAAAGAGTCTCTGAGACCTCCTTTGCCATTTCACCAAGTGAGGAGTCAGCGAAATCATGGATATCTATAAACCAGCAACTGGAATCTTACCAGTTAGCAGTCTCCCAGCACCTTGTCCCTGGATTTTCCAGTCTCTAGAGCTATAGGGAAAAGATGTCTATTGTATTTAGAACTACTCACTCTATGACAGGGTGTCATCTTGGCTCAAGTTTGTCAAGCATGTAACAAGAAATCACAGAAGAATAACTTTGAGTCATTAGGTTTTGAGGAGGATAAAGCCAGAGAATAGTGACAGGAGGCTGTGCAAAACAATGTTTTCATTGAGATTGGATGAGGTTCGAAAAACGTTCATCCAGGGGTTTGTGGTCTATTTCAATGGTGAAAGAGGGAAGAAAACTGTATTAAACACACATACATTATTATAACTTAGTGTCTCTTGAAAGATGGGGTAAAAGATGAAGATGAGAACAACTTTTTCCATGAAGAAGAAAGCCAGAAAGTGATTTCTGTGGCACTAGGTAGGGTTAGGACCTTTTGAAAATCATTAGAGCAGTGCCATTTGGGAAGAGTTTTGGAAGTCAAGTGTGAGAAACGTTCCCTGAAAGTGGGGTCAAAAGGTGCAGAGACATTTCCACCTCCAAGTGCATAAACCCATCAATCTTATAACACTGCTAACCTCATGCATAATATGGAGACTATCATGGAAGTTAGACATCTCTTTCCAAACTCAGTGGAGGAACATTTCAAAATGCATGGGAAGACATGTAAGGAAACCCTTATGTCTTTATCTTTTATTTGCTGGTTAGGGGAAAGGTGGTCATAATATTGTACATTGTACTCATGAAAACAACACAGAATTAGTAATATGAAAAATGCTTACCCAGAGGAAAATGAAAAGTTATCAGAAACACATGCTTTATTTGTTCTCTAAGACTCTAGGCTCAGATTGTACCCAAAAGTTTTCTGCCTTTTAGCAGACAGGAATCAATGAGGAACAGAAAAAATTAACCTGAAAACCATGACAAAACTTGGACTTCAGTGGAAAGAGTGGCTCAAATTGGAACATGTCTCTATCAGCAGGGTGATTGCTACTCAGAGGGGCTACTTTTCAATTGGGGTAGCCTGGAAAGTTGCAAGACATCAGAGATTTTAGAAACAAGCAAGATGCAACTAAAAATTTGAGTGTGAGAATAAGCCAGCACTAATCAATGTGTGCTTAAGTACCTGTAACCATTAATTAAGGTATACTAACCTGAATTGATTAAGACCCCAATAGATGAAATGGATTAGTGGAGCACAGTCGTGGGTGTGGCTAAGGATGACTGACAGGTAAGCCAGAAAATGGAGAGAGGAAGACCCACCCCTGATGGGAAGCACCAACCAATACGTTTGTAGCCTGGACAGGATAAAAAGGGAAAGAAGGACTTTTCTTCATTTCGGCAGAGATATAGTCTTTGCTAACATCTTTGAACATTAGTCTCCAATTCTTCAGCCCTACAAAACAGACTTATTCTAGAGGCTCTACAGTGAGCATCCATGTCTCCAATCTTGGACAGCTACTGTATTCTTGTCCCTTTGTTCCATAGAGTCCATCTTCTCAGGCTGAATTATCTGGTTCTTCAGTGCCCAGATGGCCACTGTGGACCATTTTGCCTCTGATATTGTAAATCTAGATTCTAACTCTCCTTGCATAATTACACATATATTTTCAGTTGATTCTGTTTCTCTATAGAGAACCCTGTGACACTGGTGCATGACCAAAAGTTGCTGATTATAAACCTCCTGCATTGTCGTCCTTCTGAATGAGATGGAGAGATTACAAGATGCATACCCAACTAGGTCTTCAAGATAAGAAGTAAATGTAAATCTCACAGCTAGGTTCTCCTTTGTATTAAGTGGCAGGAGTAGAACTGGAGGCTTTAAGGAAACCCAGTAGTGCACAAAAAAGTTAATGTGTTTCACTATTTGGGAGGGGGAGATACAGAAAAGGAATGAAAACACTTTGCTTTATGCTTTTGGTTGACTCAAAGATTTCCTAGGAGGAAAATGTGGCAGAATGCTCTCGAGACACTAAAACTGGTTTTTGTGTTTTTATAATTATTTTTAATATATCAAAACTAAATCTTATGGAAGGTACATGCTTAGTTTAAAGGACCATAATAAAACATTCATATATGCCCTAGCTTAAAGGGGGGAATAGTTTAGTTTCCCAACTGTTTATAAAATCTTTCGCTCCCTCCAGAGGTCACTATAACTTGAATTTTGAGCGATAAATGCTTCACTTTTCTTTGCAATTTTGTTACAGAGTACACAGTTCAATTTTGAATTTTTCATATATATATATTTCATATATATATAATTTTTCATATATCATATATATAAATGATATATATATATTCATATATATACACACACACACACACACACACACACACACACACACACAGAGAAGTCATATGTATTAGGAATTTTTCACCTTGAAATTTTTTTTGTTAAATCTTAGATTGATTCTTAGTTGTGGTTTAAAATTTAATTTAAGGCAGGCTGTTATAAATATTCACTGTTGTAAATATTTCATTTTGTGACTATATGACAATGTGTATTGGTCCCAGTGTACATGGATAGAAATTACTAGTTGGTATGTAAATATGTGGTGTTTGTGCCCTATTTTTTTTTTTTAAAGACTTTCCCAAGGAGTGCGTTTTAACCGCAGTCATGCATCCTGGTTATATGAGAAGCTTTTAAAATATTTTTTGAGGACCTGTTCCAGCTCAGTTGAATTAGTAATCATCATGTTGAGACCCACGCATTGATGCATTATAAAATTCTCCAGGCAATTGTCATCTGCAAGTGGTGACACATAGCCTTCGCTGATCAAAATCTATCAGCACCTTGCAATGAAGTGAGTACAGTTTTTATAACCCTAGATAATACTAAACAGGTCCCCATTTTAGGTGTATATATTTGTAACAGAAGATCTTTTTCTCTGCAACATTGCCAAAACTGTATGTCCAGGCATTAATGTCAATCTGATGAGTAACACATAGAAACTCACCATGGTTTTTAATTTTTACTGCCCTGTATGCAAATGATATTGGGTAGGTACTGTTAACATTGCCCACTATCATTTCCTGTATGTTTAGGTTGCATATCAGGTTTTATCTTTTCATTTTTCTTGTCTACCTCTCACATGTTAGAAGCATTTCTGGATACAAGGCAGAAATACATCAAGCCCGTCCAGACCTACCCTATCTATACAAACCTCCCTGGTGTAAGTCAATCTTTCACACCTACCAGCCAGACCTGCGAGAATACTATGGGGTTAGAGCACCGGATTTCTTCACCTCTGCACTGCTCACAGTTAGAACTGGGTAAGCCCTTGCTGCAGGGCAGTGTCATATATCATAGGATATTTAGCAGCATTCATGGCTTTAATACACTAGATATCCATGTGGAAAAACCAAAGATGTGTATCGACAAGGACAAGTTTCCCACAGAAGTCAAAAATGTCCCCAAATCACTTAATGGGGTTTAGAACTTGCACCTTTGAATATTCCATTATGATACTTTCTTTATGCAACTGGGTGGAAATAAGTATAGCATTGTCATGTTCTTCAGGTGAATTTAATTCTTGGAAAATACTAAGCAACTTGTATCTGTGTGGGCTCATGTGCCTACTAATGCTTTTTCTATAATCTATGTTCTACCTGGTAGTATAGGGATGTAAGTTTTTTGAGGAAGGGTTGGTATTTCCTGCCACATCATTTCTACTACTTTTCAAACACTTTGCCATATTATATCTCACATAATGGGTCTAGGGAGTGGTTGTTGTCTTGAACTGTATAATTTAACCTAATGTAATTTTAATATGAATTTATTGATATAAATGGGCTCATCTTTTCTTTTGTTTCTGTCATCTTAATTCTGACTCTATTAAATTATTTCTGTTTTCTTTTTCTTATTTTCTTGCTTTATTTGGATTGATTGTTTTCTGTTTCATTTGCTTGTTTTGTCCCCAAGGAGATTGCAAGTTATATGGACTTTTATATTCATTTAGTGGTTGCGTGCCTGTGTAAGGTTTGAAAGACTAATGTTAGTCTTACAGGTTTCATGAACTTCTTGAAAAATGCTTAAAACTCAAAATCTTTTCATTTAGTCACTTCTGCTTCCATCATATGTTCAAGTATCATACCACGTCCTTTATTGTTTTTAATTCTACAAATTAGTTTATGTTTTGGGCATTTCATTTGTTTAAATTTACCAAATAGTTTCCCAACAATTTTCTTCTTTTTAAGTATGTTAATTACAACCTATTACTCCCAGTTTTGTTTATTATATAATAACCTGAAAACTGTTAGCTTCTCTGTTGAAATTTACCATCTTTCCTGAGTTTTGGAACCTGCTAAGGAATCATCTCCTTTATTAACCCCTCTTCATAATTTTCCTATCATCTCATACTCAACTCAGTTTGATATTGGTAGAATTTTATGTTCTTTGCTTCATATAATTCAGTGCATCTTTTGGGGTAAGTTTGTCTAAAGTCTTTATGGGCAACAAAGTGACAAATATGCTGCGTATTAACTATATATTTTGTACTCTTTGTATATGCTAAACAGTTTTAGAATTCTTACATTTAATATTTGATAGTTGTTATTGTGTACAGTATTATTGAGTCTAAATCCAATTTTTAAAAAATTAAATAATCCTGGGTCATTTGTCATGAAATATTTTTGTATGTGTAATTTTATGTGTAATCATTGTAAGCTTGTGTTTCTTGGAAATTTATAAATAGGAATAATTTTAGTTTTAATTTTAGCATGTTTTTCTTCAGAAAGAGAATTTGTTATGTCTGCTGAATCTCCAAAATTCACTAAGTCAAACTGTATAAAGCTAAATTGCATGCTTGCCTTTCATGCTCACAGGCTGCAAGTATAGCTTGAAGGTAGGAATTCATAGAAAAGGTTCTTTCCTTTAACATTTTTTCTATCTATAGTCATAACAGGACCACCAATATATCTCATTATCTCCTTTTACAAGTGAAGTTATATTTTGCTGTCTCAGTCACTGAGGATTTATCCAGCCCTCCTGATTTATGTTCTTTCACCTGAATTATAATTTGACCTCATTTCTTATCTCTTGCATAGGAATAATTAATCTACAATCTTTAAGTCATTTAGGCTACTTAGGAGCTACCAGAAAAATACTACAAACTTACCTTTGGCAATTTTCTTGTATCTTTTATGTAAACCAAAGGTATATTTATTTGTGTGTTTGTGCTTCTGTTGTCAGAGAATTTTCACAGACAAAATTAGAAACAGATTGTGGGCAGTGAGTCCCCATGTCAAGCTTTTGAAAAGCTGTGGCTTCTGAGGAGCTGTGTTCACCATTCTTGAAGGAAAAGGTAAAAGAGTTAGAGCTTCAGAAGGCAATGGGAGATAATAGTTCGTAGCTGGTTAAATCTAGAAAGAACAAAATCAGCCATGTGAGATTTTGCTTCTCTTCATGCTAGCATCTCAGGAGATTAAAAAGTGCACACAACAGTCCTGTTTAAGTCGTGGGGTTTACAGACTTGTTGAGGATTCTATGACAAGTATGATACAGGATACAGAGGTCCTTTGTTATGGATCTGTGAGACCCTAAGACAGGCTTCGTAACTGATTTTTCCTTTATGATCATCAACAAAGACAAGGAGGGTGAAAAATGGAAGAGAGATTTCAACTTTATATGACATAAACAAATGCTATTGATTCCTTGTACATTTTATTCATACCTGGTTTTCATACTTGGGATTTTTTCACATACTTATTCCTAGTATCATGAATTTCTTTAACGATAACTATTGTTTTGATCTCATTGTTTTAGAACTTCAGGAAGCAGACATTTTACAGGTCCAGAACATATGCAGTAATATGTGTGTTTCATTGTCAGTATGAGGACATCACATGAGGATATTTTTAAAATTATCACTCCGTGCATTGGTTTACAGTAATTATCTTACACAATCTTCCATTGAGTAGTTATGATTGTGAAATCACATTATTCCAAATGTTATTTAAATAGGCATACATTCTACAATAACAAAGTCTGTTACAACAAACAATAGTACTTCAGGCTATGAATTACTTCCTTTATTGTCGTCCGTCATCTATGAATTTTTCTACTTACCTGTAATACACTGTATAGACAGCTTTTTAAGACTGACTAAAACCTAACCTGTTGTTGTAGTCAGGGTTCACAAGGGAATAGATTTAATACAGGACACATTTTATAGTAGTCACTCAAAAAGTCAAAAACAGAAAATTGAAAGAGTTCTATCAGCTCAGTAAAGGCTCAAAGAGTCCAGCTGTGGACCTGGATCCCACAGCAGTGTCCCCCATGGGTAGGACTGGAGGCCTACTGACCACAACAATGTCTCATGCAAGTCTGTAAGAAGGCTCTGCACTGGGAAAGCCCAAAAGTCAGTGGAGGAAGCTAGAAAATCTGTACCAGTGGGATGAAGGATCTGTGCCAGCAGACTGAGCATTTGTACTGGGGCCGGGGAGCAATGTACAAGGTAGGGACCTGAGCTCCCCTAAAAAGAACCACAGACATCCTCAGCTTCAGCAATGATCAGAGTTCGTCCAATATGAGAACAGTAAAGTCTGTATGAGGAAAACCAGCAGGACAAGCTTCTCCAGAGAATCAACAGCACACTATCGTCCCTCCCCGTTCTCTTTTTCTGCTGTTGGCAACACTCCTCAGGTGGGCCTTCCACACCCAGACTCACACTGATTCAGTTCAGCTGGGTGTTACACAGTGCCCACTAGCTAACCCACCACACCTGTGTAACTGTTGCCATAACTACATCTGACCTCCCTGTGTATACACGGAGAATTGTTGAATTCAGTCGAAAATCATAATATCCTGAGTCTATAAAACTTGTCTTTTAGTTTTTAAGACAAGTATATTAATCATTTTATATTGCAATGCTATTTAATAACTCAAATGATATCATAAATGTGACTATTCCTCAGCAGGAACAAATGATGAATATAAACTGTTTCCCTCTTCTTTCTCCAGATACTTGAGATTGCTCTTTGTGAAAAGAAATACATATATGTATTGTACTATTTTATAGGCTACTCTAAAGTTTCAGTAATACTTTCTTCACAGTTTTTAGAAGTTTTTATAGAATTTTCTACAGGAAACTAATGATAACACTTTTTAAACAGCTTTTGAATTTCCCTTGTGTGTATACGCTGTAATGTTTTCTAAGCACTATTAAAACTTGGCATGACTTTCTCTTCTCAATATTGAAATAACTGTGTTTCATAGTTGTGCCAATATTAGCTTCCCTACAGTTCACTGATTTTATAAAATGCATGTCCTCAATAGATTAAGATAAAATTTCTTAATTTTTTTTTCCTAAAAAACAACAACAAAAGGCAAAATGATTTTTTGCTTTTTTTTCCTTGCAACAGTTCTGAACCTAATGAAAAGTCTTAAAACATCGGTGAAGGGTTTTGTTTATCTTGTTAATGATGCATATACCATCTAATATGGTGCTTTATGAATTTCAAATGCATTTTAGTCCTTTCAAAAATCACTTTTAGTTTTTCTTTATTGTTTAACTTATCTGTGTTGCCTGAAAACAAAACAGATATTTGAGTCAATGCAGTACCCTATTAATATGAACTAAAATACAATTCATTTGTGTTTTCTGCTAAATGAATAAATTTGTTTAAAGTCATACTATTAAAAAAAGCATGCTTATTACTTTTTGAGAAGCAGCATAAAAGAATCGTAAAAATACAATTGAAGTACATTTAAATAAGTTTATATTAATAGGGTACTACATTGACAAACATTCTCTATAAGATACAAAATTGAGCAAAATAATCATTATCCAATAATATAATATGAATTATTTTCCTGATAATATGAAATGAACTTCCTTGTAATATCAGACATGCAACTGTATAATAATAACATATATTTTTGGAAGCACTGTGAACTTTCTGAGGCATGCTAAGTTATTGGCATAAAATTGTAGCTCAAATATCTGATTATGTGTAGCATTTAATAAATAAGCAACAATATTCATGACCTTTTTCTACACAGTGAAATAAATTTTAACTGAACTTCAAATATGCCATAGGTCTGCTGTAATATATCTTATCAAAGAGCATCTGTGTAGGCTGAGTGTTTCTAATGCATAACTTTTTGAGATGATAACTTACTATCAAAATATTGTATCATGATTACTTATTTGTTTTTTGTTTATTTTTTAAGTATGTAGTGTAAATGTACTCTAATTAAAAGTGAATACATATTAGGATTGACTTTCTGTCATACATTTTCATAAGCCTTTCTCCAAAGTAACTCCCAATGTGTCTTTTCTGTTATATGTTATTAGAGGGTAAATACAAAGCTGGTATAAAAATAAAGTGAATTTATCAATACGGAAACAGATTGCAGAACATAGTCAGGACTCAGGGTTCAGGTCAGGACATTCTGAATCACAGGAGCACAAATAAGTTGACAGGAAGTTCATCACTCCAGGCTTCATTCATGGCAGATGAGAAATTGGCTGCTTTAAATTATTATAGTATCTCCAGACCAAACAATTAGATTGATCTCTAAAGAATCTCTTTGGACATACCTGAGTTCCAAAGCAAAGAAAATTAAAGCCTTACATGTGTCACTATATGCTACAAGTAGGATTTCTTTGTAATATAGTAAGAAAAATGTTTTAGTTCCTGTAAGTGCTCACTAATATCATTGGAGACTAGCACTTCTGTTATATTTGTGCTTAGATCTTATATTTTATTGATTTTCATTCTCCTTCTTATAACTTTATGGTTACAATATGGTCACCATACCCTCAGGCACAATATCTACGTGCATATTGCATACCAAAGGCAAGCAATAAAGGAAAGGATGATACTAGTTGACTTTTTCTTTTCTATCTCATTGTACTAGAAAGTACCACACAGGTGTCTTTGGCTGAAATGAAAAGTATGATATAAAATTTCACATTTTTTATTAGATAAAAGCAAATGTTTTGAAAATTGAATTTGGAAACAGCCCCTGTACAATGTCTGCTATGCATGCATGTAAACCTATACATTTTACTAGTCAAGAAAGAATTTAAAACTGTTCATTCATCCTCTTATTCATTCTTTTAAAAATATTTTTTGAAGACAAGCTCTTTCTGTATAGTTAGCACTGGCGTCCAACTCACAATGCAGCCCAGGCTGGCCTTGAACTCCAGGCAACCCTCCTTCCTCAGCGTCTGGGATTATAGATGTGCAATAAATACTATGCCCAGCTCTCAAAAATATTAACTCTACCTCTATTTCTGAGTGCTTAGAATATATACACAAATTAAATAGACATCAAGTAAGCAAAATTAACTCCAGGTAAATTTCAAGTCTAATTGTTAAAGACAAGTAGAGATTTTTAAAGAAGAGGTGAAAATCCTTAGCTCTTAGCATAAGCAACTTTTTTTAAACAAGATTCAAAAACAACATATAAAAAGATCAATATATTGTAAAAGAATAATATTGAAAACTTCTGTTCATTAAAATAACACCGTTATGAAGGCTCAAGAAGATAACATACAGTAAACGTATATAACACATACACTGCTGCAATAAATAAAAAAAGATGTAAAAGCACTGTGGGAGTAGACTGCAAATTCAATCCAGCCTGGACAACTCAGCAATTTAGTGAGACCCTATCTCAAAATGTAGAAGTAAACAGAGTGGTAGGAGTGTAGCGCAGTATCAATTTTCTAGTTTCCTAGAAGATTCTCCTTTATTTTATTTCTTTATTATATTTGTCATATAAGAGAAAATATGTAATATTTAACTTCCTGAGTCTGGATTATTTTACTTACCATCATGACATCTAATTCCAGCCATTTTGCAGCAAATAATATGATTTCAATTTCTTTATGACTGAATATACTTCTCTGTGTATGCATACCACATTTTCTTTATCTGCTTGTTTGCTGAGGAGCATGTAGGGTGTTATAGCACGACTCAGCTATCATGCATTGCACTACTGTAAATAGGTGTATGCATATATCAGTACATTGTTAACTTCAAGGCTTTTTTTTAGAATATACTTAAAAGTGTATAGCTGAATCAAATGTTTTTTCTGTGTTTGATTTTTTCTGAATCTCCATACTGATGTCCATAATGGTTGTACTAGCTTACATTTTCACCAAGAAAGTTGGAGGTTTCCACATACATGTTATATATATGGAACCATCCTGATGATTGCCAATCTGAATAGTTCGAGCAGTTTTGATTTCATCTATTTCTCTAATACCTAATAACATTGGGCTTTTAAGATATTTATTGACCATGTGTACATCTTCAATTTTTGTACTTCTGTTCAACTGATTTGCCATTCTTTGATGCTATTTGTTTTGGGGAGTTGATGTTTTGGAGTATTTTGTGTAGAGTAAATACTAGTCCTCTATCATAAGAGAAGCTGCCACAATTGCTCTCCTATGCAGTGGGCTTTCTCTTCACTCTGTTGTTTGCTTTACTGTGTGAAAACTTTTTAAAGTATACAATCCAGTTTGTTGACCACTGGTGTTAATTCCAATACTTGTGAGTTCTATTTAAGAAATGTTTCCCTGTGCTTGTTGCTTCAGTTGTTTTCCTGTTACCCTCCAGCAGTTAGAAAAGATGCATAACAACCAAAGCAATACCAAACAAAATGAATAATGCTAGAGGCATCAATATACTATATTTCAAGCTGTACTACAAACCTAAGGTAATAGAAACAGCATGGTACTGACACGAAAACAGACGTGTAAACCAGTGAAATGGAAGAGAAGACACAGAAACAAACAAGCAGCTGTCTAATTTTTGACAAAAAATAAAAACAAACAAAACAAAACAAAACAAAAAATTTATTCTCCTAGAAAAGACTGCCTCTTTAACGAACAGTGCTGGGAAAACTGGGCACCACCATGCAGGAGATTGAAACTAGTTTCCTGTTTCTTAGCCTATACTTTATATATCAAAATGAACCAATGATTTAGATATTTTAAAAAAGCAGTTTAAATTTGGTCATGGTAAGCTAGTCACCCAGGAGACAAAAAAACAACAACAACAACAAAAACAACCCCACCAAACATTGGAGGAATAGATGACATAGTCAAATGCTAAACAGAGTCTAACCAAATTCAGTTAATCGCTCATAAGCTGATTACTGAATGTGTGTTGGCTGAAAGAAATTGTGAACACGACAGAGCTCAACTAGAGAAACAAAACTAGGAGGAGACACATAGTAGGATTTTTATTGAAGGGAATTGCCTTATAATTATGGTGGTGACAATGGAGGACTGAATTTTCTGAGGCGGGGATTTCATGAAGCGCAGCTGGGCTGCAATGGAGTTGACTGATCCATTGCTGTTGGAAACAGTGCTGAAGTTCTTCTTTCACCTGGAAGTGTTTTCTCTGTTCTTTTAATGAAGTTAATCAGGTTCATCCACTTCACTAAAATAATCCTTTTAATTAAAGTGCACTCCTTCTGAACTTTAATGACATGCCTTCAAAGCAATGCCAAGATTAGTGTTTAAATAACGGGATTATACCAGAGCTAAACTGACCCACAAAACTGAATACCGCACTCTGGTTCTTCTAGAGTATAAGTTTTACGAGTTTTTATATTTTAGTATTTTTAAATTTTTTTTTGTTCCCATCAGGGAGAGTTTTTAATATAGTAAGCACATTAGTGGTCTATTTATGTTAACCCTCATTACATAATTATTTCAACATACATGTCTGTAAATTTACGTGGTTGTCTTTATTTTAGTGGATGCTTTCCTGACGATTTTGCCTACAAATTTGTCTGTATTCTCTGAATGCTTTAGTATAATTTGAAAAAACTAATCTGTACTCTTCAATTTGCTACTATTACTTTACATGAGTATCAGGAATTTCATTGTCCTAGAAAATATCTGTTTGAGAAAATGTATATTAATATTTTTAGCTATAAAAGCAGCTTTATTTCTCACTTTTACATTTGGTTCATGAGTTTTTCAATATTATTGTAAAGTAAGCCATTAGTTTTCTGCACACCACTCCAGTATATTTGTTCTGAAAAGGCAAAGTGACATTTCTTGTTGTTCACATGTATTCAATGTATTGTAGTTTTATTTCACACTGTTCTTTACATGTCCTCTTTAAATTTTCATTCTCACTTTCTGTGAAATTAAACACTTTTGTTAAATAAGATCAAAATGATGTGTATATAAGGTGTACCTTAGGGAGTTTGGGCGGGGGGGTGTTAAGGGGATTTAAGAAATATTTTACTGACCAGTATAAAACTTTGACCCTGGATTCGACAGGGTACTTGACAGTGGAGATATCTCATTCTAGGGAAGAGCAGTACATTATGGGCAAAAGCATACAGAAAAAAGGAGTCATAAATTATGTAAATAAAGAAAGCAGCTCAGTGTACATGGAAGATTAAAGGCACGAATTGAAATAAAGAGAAATGAAGCTGATGACCTTGGTTGAGTTTGAAACCCACTTCACAGATGACCCAAATAGTGGGCAAATGATAAAAGCATCAAGCCTATTCAGACTTTTATACCTTACTGATATTTATCCACATGTCCCTAACACAGTGCTTGGCATATTGCACACGCTGACTAAATCACTTGGCAACTGAACATATATTGTACTGTATATGAAGAGCAGATCTACTTTCAAACAAGCTAGCTCTGTCAGTTACAATGACAATTAGATTGGTTGAGGATAGAAAAGAAACAAGTAGAACCAGGCATGGTGGCACATACCAGTAATCCCAGCACTTGGGAAACTGAGGCAGGAGGGTAGTTGTGAGTTCAAGGTCAACCTTAGCTACAAAGTGAGTTCAAGGCCATAGTGAAACCCATCTTAAAAGGAAAAGAAAAGACAAGAAAAAGAAAAAAGAAAAAAGACTAAGTTTTATATAAAAAAAGAGATCAAGTTTTACAATATTTTTCTAATTATTTACTAATTGATTTGTATTGGCATGAAAAGTTTAAAAAACTTTTATATAAAAAAGATTTGCACTGTAGCACTGTTACACTTAAAATTGTAAGCAGGAATGTTTGCAAACACTGAAAGCTGTATCAGGTAGACAATAGCACCATGCAGTTTAATAGTTTGTATATTCTTTTTCATTGATGGAGATTCAAAAAATGTCTTCTGAGTATTGGATCAATGGTATGTGTTTTACAACATATTTTTCTGAGACAGTAAAATAGTCAAGAGATAACTAGTAATTGGATCTAAAATATTGCTCTATCTCGGGGATTGCCTTCTCTTTCTGCTGATGAATAATTGGTTTGTATCTAAAAGTAATACTTTCTGATAGGCTAGAGTATTTCACTGTCTCTGAAAATTTTTATCCTCTCTGCACAAATGGATTCCAAAGATTAAAGAATTCATAGCCGTGATTTTAAGTTGGATTTATTGACCCCCATTCATATTGATTGCAAAGACAGATTGCTGAGCAAATTATTTTAGATCTCTTGGGAAAGGGATGGGAATACTTTAGAATTCTTGTTTAGATATTTTCTACCAGTGTCTTCCAGCTATCACACTCAAGACAAACTAATTTGTTGCTAAATTATATGATTTAGTATAGACACTGCATACTAGAAAACAGAAAGAAAATCTCCCAGGATTAATTTTTAACACAATTGAAAAAAAGCCAACTCAAAATAACCATTACATGCAAATAGACATCATTTACAAAGTACATTTTATACTACTAGGTGTTAATGTTTAAATAAATATTTGAAAACATCAATTTTTTATAAAAAAGACTTTGTTTTCATAATATACTCTTTCAAATTTGGACATGTTTGCCACACATTGTGAATATAAAATATTAAAGAAATAACTTTAAAAATACTCTGAAAAGAAGAACATACATACTTTCAGTACCGCTTCAGTGAAATATAACCACAGAAGCTGCGGCTATGGTGAGCATGCATTGTAGACTTGATAGTTCTTCCTTAGTCATAGCTGATGCTTTCAACAAGAGCTTTCTCATGGGGCAAAAATACCTAGTTCATTAATATGCAGAAGCAGAGAGAACCTTGGATTACATACATTCTTCAGGGTAAGACAAATGTTGATAACTGTGCCCAATCAACCATGGACTAACATGTCATATGAGGGTTGCTTTTCCTTCTGGATCTTTCCCTAAGAAAGACCTTTGGCAGAGTGTAACTAACTGGCATATCATTCTCACATGGTGAGAGTGGCATATAGTAGGAAATTAGTTCTGAGTAAGGAATTTGTATTCATTACTTTTACTGTAAAAATTTAAGATAGATTTTGAGATTGACTTTCCACAAATAAATTTCTGCTCTCAGCTTGTTCATGACCTACTAAGATTTATACCTTCTAGGTACTTAGTAATTAGCAACATCACAGCTGTCTCTTAAAATTACTTATTAGGTCTTGGGTCTACTTTCATCCATTGAGCATTAATTATGCTCATATATCACTTATATATTCAAAGTCATTCATAAATAAATAAGTGCATGAAAAACTGAACAGAATTATTTAGTGTCAATATGTTCAAAGCAGGGCAAAAATATAATGTTCTTCAGTATTTTTATTGCAGGTAGGCAGTGGTAAACTCGTTACCTTAGAAGATATGAGCTATTTATTGACTCAGTATTTTTGAATGCTTACAGAGTATACTAGGTATTATGGGTTTCTAGAAATTCACTGAAATAAAATATGACCTTTCATTTTTCTTGAATTTTCATCATTGCATCATAATGATTTTCAATTCATAGGTGTATGAACTTACAAATCTTAGTTCAAGAATGTGATAAGAAGCAAAAAATGGAGTCATGAACCTTCTAAGAGGCTATGAACTTTCATGTAAGAACTTTAGCTTCAACAGGATTGAAGATTTACTGCATAGAGAAGGTTAGTAGCAAAGGAAGACATAAGTAATGATGAAACTAAACTATATTATTCATTTTACTTTTCAAACTTTTGAAAGATTTAAATTATCTGCCTAAACATTTTTACAGAAAAGTATGTACTAATATATGTCTTTTTGTTGTTTTTCTAATGTTTAATTATTCCTAATTTTCAATATCTTGTCTATGTTTCCACTTCTCTATGTAGGATTCCTGTGAAGTGCCTTCTTCAGTGCTGGCTTAGAAGTCGTAGATTTCTGGCATTAATCCTTATCTTGGAAGGTCTTTGTTTCTCCTTCAATTTTGAAAGATAGTTTGGCTGGATATAATAATATAGCTTGGCAGCTGTCACCTAGATAAACATTTTTGATGACTGAGGCTATACAGATAAAAATCATAGTTCCTGACCATATTTTTATCAAAATTTAGCCAAATAAATTTTCTTGAGGTTATGGTAGGCCCGGTAAAGATGAAGGAAGATGATTCTATTCATTTTAATAAGAAGAAAAATTGTAGAATGATTGCTTTTCTAGAATATATATGCATGGCAAAAGTTTACAAACATAAATTCTCACTTTTTACCTACTTTTAACTTGTATATCTAATTTTCCTTCTCTAAGACCCTCTAGCTACCTTCAGTACAACTAGTCACCCTCTTGAACAGCATCTACCCTGTAGCTCTGCTTAGTTCTAAACACTCTAAAGTGACATCTGCTGAAACACAATTG
This sequence comes from Dolichotis patagonum, assembly GCA_004027295.1. Taxonomy (NCBI): domain Eukaryota; kingdom Metazoa; phylum Chordata; class Mammalia; order Rodentia; family Caviidae; genus Dolichotis; species Dolichotis patagonum. The sequence goes on from PVJX010004349.1 coordinate 57,180, forward strand.
TACTTCTCACTGAAAATTAGGAAATGATATTAGTTTGTGAATTCTTTGGGTGTTGAGACTGGTTTACATTTATACTTCTAAAGAGAATATTATGGGGAATATAATAGTTACACAGCATTTGTTTAGTAAATGAATGTTTTCCAGGTCTTCGCTGTTGATACTAAGAACAGTGAATATAATTACACTAGGAAAGTTTTAAGCGTAGCAATGAAAATAGTGTTGACTGAGGAGGTTTACACAGGCACTAAACACAGATTAGTGAATCATTTCTCTACAATACAATGTAACTCATTTTCACCAGTCTGTTTTACATACCAGGCAATTAAGGAAATAGAAATTGAGAAATTGCCCAAGATCATGTGGGACTAAAGTAAGAATTCAGGAAAAATCTTATTTCATAGCATATTTTCTTCACCACTGTGCTATAAAGTAAAAGCTGCCCATCAAATGTAGCCAAGATTAGTGTTTCCAAGATACTTGAATGCCATGGTAGGTTTGACAACTCTAATTTTGTCAAGAATGATATGAGCAAAATTATTACTGCCCAAACTATATGCAATAAGAGAGATTTTATCACAGAAATACAAATTAAACATCATCATAAAGTGAAATTATTTAAATTAACATAAAATGAGCCAATCAGTACCATGTCCTCATTTTTCTCATTCCCCTGCTTCCTGTTGACAACACTTTCATAGTTGGCAATGGCAGATACATTAGCACTGAAAACATTTTTGGTACACTGTGCACTTTGGCCACAAATCTTTCCATTTCTATTAGTGTTTTTCTGAGTAGGATGTGTTTGAAATGCCCTGGGAATGTATACACAGCAAACAGGGTTCATTCACTCCATGTGGAGATGAGAACATGATCATTTAAACAGATGACCTACGTTTGGGCAGGAATCCAACAGCCTCAAAGATTACACTACAATGAAATCCTCTTGAGTTCATATCCAAGAAGGTACTTTTCAGTGCCCTTAGGGATCAAACGCGAGGATAAAACTGACTGTTTATAACTGAGTAACACAAATTGATAGTAGTGTGAATAAATAGCAGTGTCTGTGGCTAGGTTAAAACATGAGTAGTCCTTTAAATGTGTGGTTTCAATTTTGGTTCTCTGGCTGCAGATTCAGTTCAGAATCAGTTTCAGCAGTTATTTCTGATGGTACACAAAAACACACATTTTTCTGGTACTTCCTCACTGTAAAAATTTTTACAGAGAAGACAGCAGACATACATGGTAAATTTGTGTTCTCTCCAAGTAAAACCAAGGAATTGAGACTCCTTCAGCCTAAATCGCTTAAATAATCTTCTATATAGTTTTCATGGTGAAATGATTATTAATAAACTCCTTTTTCTATTTCTAAGCAAATATATTAGCATACTTGAATAATTACCCTTCTTCTCTGCCTTTGACAAAGGGAATGACAAAATGTTGTTCGTCCTGTCAAAGGTGACCCCTCCTTCACAGGCTTCTGATGACACCGTTTCTGCCAGCTGTCCCCAGAACTTCTTTATACTTGTCCCTTCCACCTGCATTGTCATCTGTGTCTTCCTCTCCCTTGATTAGGATTTAAGCCTACTCATGCCCTATATTATTTTATTTGTACAGCTGTAAGTATGTAACCATAAACTGGATAACTTACACATAAAATAAATTCATTTCTCAAAATTCCAGAGACTAAGAAGTTCAAGATCAAGGTAGATCCAATTTCTGGAGAGGACAAAATTTCTGGATAACAGGTTATAGCTTTTGAGAGCTCATCATGTGATGGAAGGGACAAGGATGTCTCTCTAAAAACACCAATCCCATTCTTGAGGACTTGGCCCTAAAGACCTAAGCAAATCCAAATTCCCACATTTAATGCCATCATTTTAAGTGTTAGTGTTTCAATCTATGAATAAGAGTCACAAACCTGCATACTAGAGTAATTGCTTACCTCAAAACAAAATGAAGCCCAACAGTAAACATAATGAGACTGAGTGAGTTTCTATTCACTTCCTACTACAATTTCATGAAAACTTAATGCAGAGATCTACACAGAAGACAAAGGTTATAGTATCAGTGACATCAAGAAAATATGGAAGAGAGTAAAAAGGTTATTTTCAACTGAACATACTTTTGAGTAAGAAGAGTTGCTAAGTGCGTACATATAGTTGTTCATTTGCCATTAGTTTTCTGTGGTTGCATTTTATATTACAAATAACTCAAAACACCATCTATTTATTATCTTACAGTCTCTATTGTTTAGTACCCTGGGCACAGGTTGTGTGGTCCTGTGCTCAGCTATAATACTCTCACAGATTGCAATCTGCATGTGCTGTGTCATTTTTCATGTCGAAATTTGAGTGGGAAAGGATCAACTTTCAAATGCGTGAGGTTCTTTGGAGTATTTGCTTCCTTTGGCTCTTAGATTAAGAACCCTATTTCTTTGTGATATGGCCTCTCTGACAATGTGATATAGAGTTTGTTAACAACACGGAAGTCACAATCTTTAGTAACCTAAGCATGAAAGTGATAAATGATACTGATATAGGGAGCACATAACTCCCAATCTGCTAGATGTCAGATGTGCCAAGTTTGTGTCCCCTGAAATCAAAAAATGAATCCCAAAGGACTAAGAAGGTTAACAGTAGGAAAGGCTTTTGAAGCGATCACTCCTAAGACACAGGAGAGGTCCTGGAAGTAGGTTTCCACCAGGCCCTTTGCCAGGAGTAATTTACATAGCAAAGTCATAAATGTAGATACAACATGGGTCAAAATGTAACTGATCCATTGAAAAGGAATTTAAAATTTTAAATAAAATCCTGCCAGAATGCCTACCAAGACCAAGCTATGTCTCTATGAACCTGGTAACAGAACATTCCTTTCTTTGTGTAAGCTTGTCTAATGGGTGACTTTAGAGTAATGTAATTTCAAATGTTCCTTTGTATAACCCCCGTCTTTACTGTCCTTGTATGACTAGTGCTAATGGCCTTGTAATGTAATTTAAAGTGTAACAGAACATTTCTTCCTCTGTACAAACCATGATGTCATCCACTCTTCAATCATATGCAGCAAATTTGCCTTTGTACCTTCCCACTTCCTTCCCTTTAACAGTTCTGAAGCCTCTCTGAGCAAGGCCCTGATTCTTTTGGAGCCACGACAGAACAGCATGGCAGAGGGCACAGTAGAGGAAGACGTACTCATGTCATGGCATCTTAGAAGCGGAGATTCGCTTATGGACAGATCCCAGCTCTAACACCAAGCCAGCTGTGAGCCCCCTTAACTTGGTTTGTTTCTATGCTTTGCTTTGTGTATTCGTCTTCAAGGTGTATGAGACTCATTTTGTCAAACTTATGAGACACTTTGACCTGTGGACATTCTCCTGGATCAGAACTCATTCATAATTTGAGGGCTTACTGTAAATGGTGATGACACTAATTAGGACAGCACTTTAATGTATTGACTTTAATGGAACGAAGCAAGCCCTCTCTTCAGCTCTCCTATCTCAGACACTTTTTCCATTAAGTATCTCACAAGTATGTCTTCAATAAATTAAAAAACAATCTGTCTCAGCCTCTTGAACTTCTGTGTCTAAACAGTACATTAAATCATCTTCTCCTTCATACAACTTCACATTATTATTAATGAATAAAAACTGCTGTATAATTCTGAAAGGGCAGCATTAAGAAGAAGAAAGAAACATGTGACTATAATAATGTTTAAAAAATGCATGTTTTGCCTCACATGGTTAATTTGAATGCATTTGGAGTGAAGATAAAATAGCTGTCCTGGTGTGTATGTATGTGTGTAAGCATGTGTGTGAAACGATGTCTCAAATATTAATTCACATCAGTAGCTTATTTCTATCTAGGCATTAATCAATTTTATTCCTAATATTTCAGCAATGTAATTTTCTCTCCTATTTTTTACGCTATATTATAGACATGCCACCCAAAATTAGGGTGGATATATAACAACACTGCTTTACAAATATTTTGCCTCTATTCACAAATTAATTTGGAAAGATAATTTTTGAATAAAAGAAATAATTTTAATAATTTAAATCCCTAAAAAAACTAGCTTTTATATCTGTTTAGTCATAAAATAAGGAACGTCACAAGGAAGCCAATTAATAATACGTGACATATCATGACATATCACTACTCAGTACATCATTTAAAGAATTTATGTTCATTCAGCTTTATACACACATTCCTATAAAAATGGAATCATTCTGTTTCTACTATTTTGTAAAATATTTTTATTCATTTACTTTGATGACAGTTGACTGGTTCACTATAAGCAATCACTTAATAATAAGATTGGTTAAAGGATAATTACTGCTTTTTAAAATAGTTCTGAGTATAATTATTCAACTGACAACAGAATATTTTTCTTTCCTTTACCCTTAGTGTTTTAGTTTTTGTAACAATTATTTTTTCTTTTATGAAAAAGTAAAAAAAATTCACCAGCAGTATAAATGTAATCTGGAATCTAATGTCTCTTCTCTGTACATTTAATAAATGACAGAGAATAGTTTGAGTAGCTGAACTGAATTTCCCTACATACTTTTCTATGAAGCACATAAATGTACATCATTATATTTATTGATCACAAAATTAAATTAATATTCAGGGAAATTGATTCATCAGACAAGGAGACTTGGTTTATATGATCTTAAAGTATTTATCACAAAGTTTGATATGAAAGTTTAAATGTTGTCAAGCATTTTGATGGATCTAAGACTTCAAGCTACATAGAAGCTAATAAATTAGTCTACTGAGGTTTTAAGGATGCTAGCCACAAACAAGAAATTATAGGCTCACAGGAAACTTTATTGCCTTTGACTGTCTCAGCCACTTTCTTTGGCCATCACTGAGAGGTGATACCTGACTGTCGAAATTGAAAGCAGGAGAGGTTTATTTTGGTTCTCAGTGTGTGCAGTTTTAAATCCATAGTCCGGAGCCATGACAGGACGGCATGGCAGAGGGCACAGTAGAGGAAAACGTACTCATGTCATGGCATCTTAGAAGCAGAGATTCACTTATGGACAGACCCCAGTTCTAACACCAACCCAGCTGTGAGCCCCCATAACTCATCACCCTCCAAAAGCCTCACCTGCAAGTATGTATAAACTATAACAAATCACAATCCTACTCCAGCCAGCATGGCTATCATAAAAACATAAAAAAAAAAAAACAAAAAAACCCCCCAGATTTTGGCAGGAACATCAGGGAAAAAGGAAACTTTCTATTATTGTTGTAAATTCAAACTAGCACAACCACTATAGAAGTCTAGTTTCCTCATTAAATTAAAAATAGAAATTCCATTTGACCCAGATATACCTCTCTTAGATATATTCTTAAGAGAAATAGACATAATGCTATGATGATACGTGCATATCACATGCTAATTTTTATAATGTCACAGTTTAGAATACCTGGAGACAGCCCAGATGCCCAACAACAGATGAATGAAGACAGTGTGTGACAGCTCACGTCTTAGATAATGTGCTGCAAGCAAACCTGTGTATAGATTTGCCCTGGATGGAGACTACTTTTATAAAAGTAGGCAATAAACAAGCCAGTTTTTTATTCTACAAAGGGAGACACTATCTCTTCCAACTCCGTTTCACTGTCTCTGTCTCCTAATCTGTTGGTTATACCACAATCCTTGCAGAGTTAACTGTAGCAAACACCTGCCAGTGATTGTGCTTGCAAGAGCTGCAGATGTGTTAGAGACCCTTGGAGAAGCTTCTCCAAAATTGGAAGCGCCAGGACCATTGGTCACTGATCTCAACAACCACCTAAATTGGATAATGCAAGTCTGTTAGTTTACCATTGTACACCTATATAGCTCAATAAAGTACTAAAGTGATCTAAAGCAAGCATGTAAGACAGAAAATAATATTATAAATTCTCTATGTAATGCAAACACTTAATTCTGTCTATATGAAAACATACCCTTTTTATTTAATCTTTCTATAGATATAAAAAGGACAAAGATAAGGATTCCTTGAAAAATTATAAAAAATTAAAATGTTTTAAATTATTTATTCAAATATCACAACTATGAAGCCAGTCATATTTCTTTTCTTTCCCCTCCATTCTTTTTTTTATCGGTACTGGGACCGAACTAACGACCACGTGTTTGCAAGGCAGGGGCTTATGCCGCTGAGCTAAATCCCCAGCCCCCTCCTCCATTCTTTTATCCTTTAGTATTATTAGCTCATTAGGTCTCTCTTCAGATATACTTTATGCAAATACAGATACAAGAAAATGTGAATAATTTCTGATTTTTCCTGTTCTTTTCATTTTTTCTTGAGACAAGATCTTCCTATGTACCCCAGACTGATTTTGAGTTCCCTATCCTCCTTCTTCATCCTTCAAAACTAGTCCCTGTTCCTGGATTTTCCCTGTTTTTAAGACAAAAGAAGTATTCTATTTAACAATTCTCTTGATATTTTTACTTGATATATATCAAATCATTTATTTTATGTCTCAGAGAGGTTTCTCTTCTTCTGTATACTTCTTTTGTACACTATCAGTAGTGTTTCATTATATTCATATGCTTAATTTTGATTACAAGCCTTATCATTGAATAAATGATGTATGTTTAATGTTTTTTCTGAAGAGAATGTAAAGATTTATTTATTTTTTTCTTTATTGGTTGTTTTAGATATACATAATAATTAAATTCATCTCAGGGATTTGGGGAAATGTACCTGTGCATGATAGATGATATGCCTTGCTTATTTTTTCCCCTATTATTTCCCTTTTCTTCTAACCTTTTCCCCCCTCTTTATTTACAAAAAAAAATGTTTCCATTTCTTTTCTTCTGTTCCCTGTCTTTTTCTTGTCCTTTTCCTTTCCTCTGTTTGAACACTGTCTTCCCATTTTGCACTAGCTATTGCACATTTTGATCATTATTTACACTTTCAGTTCTTTACACTGGAGAAAAAATGTGATTTGTAAACATGTGTCATGTGTGCCTGATTTATTTTAAGAGTATGGTCTTAAGGTTCATTCATTTACCTAGCAATGTCTCAAACTCAACCTTCTTTAGATTTACTTATGTATGTCACTTTTCACCTCTGCAGAATAAATTCAACAAGGAACAACATTGATGAACAAAAGGAAATTTTGTTATGTTTGATATTGCTGTGTGTGAAGATATGGACAACTATTTTGAAGAAAACAAGAGACATTATGGTAGCCACTGTTGATTTCCTGTTGTCTTGTTTTGAAGTCTTGTGTTGCTTGCATTGTTCTATTCTGATTTTCTTTGTTCTGTTTTGTTTTATTCTCTTTAAAATAAAAAAGATAAAAAATAGTATAAAAAGGAAATTATAATTTTTTCTCCTTTATTCTGATAATAGGATGACTTATAGCAACTGAAATTTTATTTCAAGTTGATAAATAATAAGTATATGTATTTTTGGAGTGAAATGTAAAGTTTCAAAATGTGCAGCATGATGAATTTATCAAATCTGACTAATTAATAAATCTACCACCCCAGACATTTATCATATTCATGGTAAATATGTTTAAAACACTCTTGTTAACTCAAAAATATACATGTGTTAATATTTATTGTAATGTCCATAATAGGGTTCTCTATTAATAGAATCTCTAGAAAATATATGTATTATTATGCAAAGGGACTTATGAAGTTGCCTTTTAGGATCAGAGGTAAGACAGTTCAGAGTTAACCTATGGGATCCAACATGGGGAGAGTGAACAGTGGCCATCTTTTTTGCTGGAGCACCAGAAGATCCCGTAGTTGTTCAGCTCAAGAAAATGGAGGCTTCAGAACAGACTCAAAGGCCTAGAAACTCTCCAGTGTGTGTATGCAAGGAAAGGATGAAGGAACCAGAGACTTACAGATCCGTGTCCAAAGACAGTGTCAGCATAGGACACACTTGCTCAGGAAAACTGGAGCTCCTCAAAGTTGGCACATCTCCTTCTTTTGCTTTTTATTTCATCCAGGATAGAAGCCTACTGTGGGTGACCATGACGACATACAGGGTGAGTCTTCCCCCCTCAGGTTACTGCCCTACATGTCAGGCATTCAGACTTAGAACTATCCTTCACTGATCTTTGAGGCATTTCTTAGTACATTCAAGTTGATACGTCATGATTAGTGGTCACACTGACTGGATGTGTAGTAGATGACTTAAAATCCTTTCCTTCTGGGCACCCGACTATTTGTATTATCATTTTTAATAGACGTTACTTTCTGTGAAGTCTGTTATCATTTAATACTTTTCACTAGCAATGTATACAATTACTTGTTTTCACAGTTTCACTTAAATTGGGGATGTTCAAAATGAGTATTCATCTGAAAATTAAAAAAAATTGATCCATGACATCTACCCTATACTAGTAAAAATCTCAAATGGATCAAATGTAAAAACAGTCACAAAGTTATAAATACAAGAAGAAAACAATGGTGAATTGTTTGTTTCCCTGACTAAATAGTGCTTCAAACACATACGTATATACAGACAGATTTCATTTGCATGGCAACTATAATAGCAAAATCATAGTAATAATTAAAAAATGAAATAGAATGAAGAGAAATAATGGGACAGTAGTTGAATTATTACAAGTAATACAAACAATCACATGTATTACTGGTTCATTAGCAGACAAAATTATGGGAGAGGAAGAAAGGAAAGAAGGAAGCAATAATGTGAAGGACAGACTCAACTGCTTTGAGAGAATTTCAAAGCCATTTAGATCAGAGTGGTTAGGCATGATTTTTATTTTTTTGTCAATTCTCTGAAGATTTTACTTTAAAATCTTTCTTTTTTGAGATCTGTCAGTTCCTTTTTTTTTAGGGGTTATTTTTTTAGGGGTTATTTGGTTTTGTAAACCATTCCTGCCATTGGGGGAAGGGACATAGGAGTGCTTGGGTAGATTTCTAGCTTTTGCGTTCCACAGCTTCTTCCTCAATTACTATAATGGACTGCTGCTGCCCTCAAGCATAGCGCTCTGTTCAACCATACCTTTAGTACCGCTCCGAGTGTACGCAGCTATGGGCTTCCCTGACCTAAGCTCCCAGGTCTCCCCTCCTCTCCTCTTCAGCTACTGCTGTGCATTTACCTTATCTACCTTCACTTGCTTTTATCTTTCTTCTGTTAAACACTCTTTCCTGCTCATAGCATTCTTTATTGGTAACAGGGCACTCACCTTTGGAGATGTTTTATAACTGGAGGCATCTGGTCAGCATCAATGGGGTTTTTGACTTTCTCATTTCTGCAACTCAATTATCTATTCAATGTATTACAGAAAATTCTAGACTACAAGTCTCAGTTTTTTAGACAACATTTAAACACAAACTGTAGTTTTGTAGTTTTAGGTTTTTGTGTGTGTGTGTGTGTGTATGTGTGTGTGTCATTTTTGAGTTTTTGTGACAGGGTCTCACTGTGTAGTTTGGACAGTCCTCGAACTTAACCGTGTTGCCCAGACTGGCTTTGAACTGGCAGCCACCCTCCTGTCTCAGCCTCCCAAGTGCTAGGATTACAGATGTGTACCACCATGCCTAGTGAAAAATGCAATTTTAAAGTTGTATGTTTCATAATCTGTATCAAAACTAGTTTGAGAAATTTTTCCCATCTTACTTTTCATTAAGAAGATGTGGCAAAACTCTGAAGTTAAATCACCACAAAGTTTGTATCAGTAATCTTTTTATTTTATTTTTTTGATGAGGGGATTGATATTCATTTTAAAATTAAAAATGCAATGTTTAATCAGGTAGAGATGATAAACTCATTCTGTACAAGCATTGCTATTCGGCATATGATTTGATTATACAACTGTCTCATACAGTTGTTCCTAACACAATCTAGTTAGTGTAAAAAGTTATCATCTTCCTTATAATTCCTTCCTAATCTTCATTATGGCAGCACAAAAAGTACAGGGACAGCTTTAGGAGGATTGATAATCTCTGGAGGAATCTCAAGAGTTACATTTAAGCGAGACTGTAACTAACACAATATCATTTTGAGAAAATTATGTCAAGAAATGATTCTCTGGCTTCATCTTACTCATAGTAAATTTCTCCTCAGCCAGCCTGAGCATTATGTATCAGGTTATTATTCACCCTGCTGCTCTAGGAACAAAAAAGCTTCCTTTTTTTAAAATTTCTGTTCTACACTTGGTTCACTTTGACTGAGTGGCTGGTGAGGTCAATCTCCACAGTTAACTTTGTGAATCTTGTATTACTAGCATTGATTTCTCATTTTATGTTTCTTTAAAATGGATAAACAGAAAAGAACAGGAGAAAAACCAAAAAAGAAATTCAAAATTACAGATTGAGTGGCAGCCGATCTTGGCGGTATATAAGAATATACCCATTTTTCATCTGTTAAACATTTTATTGTAGCTACCTTCTCTGCATTTTTTTCTTTTCTTTTAAGTTTTGTTTTGGTTTTTAGACATGAGTTCTCGTGTGGTAATGCAGGCTGAGGTTGAACTTGCTGTTCAGCTGATGGCTGGGATTACAGATGTGTGCCATGATGACCAACAGCTAACCTTTCCTTATAAACCTGAGTCTTTAGATCTTTTGTGACCACTTTCAGAAATCATATCCCTTGGGAAATAGTACATTTTAATAGACACAATAGAGCATTCAATTTAGTAAGATTGCTTTGTTTTGAGGGTGGAATACTATAATTCATGTTGCTTTTTGAAATCTTTTTTCTTTACTACATGTTTGCAGTACGCAATGTTTCCATTCCTTGTGAGAAGTTGGTAAGTTGCCTAACATATCTTCATGACTTTTTATATCATTTTTCCCCTGCTTCCCCTCTCTCCATCTCTTGATCCCCTTTCTCTTTTTGCATAAAGAGAGTTATAAAATTGTTCAAGCTCGAGGTTGTCCTTTATCTAATGACTGCAGGAAGTTATATTTTTTTCAGGGACAGCTTCAACCAATTATGAAAATTCATTTATTAATTTACAGTAACTGTAATTTGCTTTAATTGCTACTTTTCTAAAAAATTTCCAAAAGGTGTAAGGCCTTTTATTTGATGAATCTTTGCTATCTCTTTTAAATCATTTCTTATGACACCCTGTTTGCTAACTGTGATCTAGTTACACTGACCATTTTTTATTCTAGGTCCCTCCTTGAACTCAGTAACACTGAGAAGAAAATTCATATAGTATGAAATAAATAGATTATGTAGAATGGACCTCAGCGAAAGCCTTGCAGGGGACATGCAATTTATTTTTCCAACATAGTTTTATGTAGCTAAGAAACCAACCCAAAATTTAGTGAATTAAACCCTTACATGTTTGTTATTACAACTATATTTTCTGCTGATCTTGGTGGACTAAATTAATCTGCGTGAGTGAAGTTGATTGATCTCAGCTGTACTCACTGTTATGTCTGCAGGTCATTGGAGGTTGTCTGAATCGTCATTGATCCGGGATAGCTTTGCCTGGAAGAGATCACTACCTGAGGCATCTCATCTTCCAGCATCCTGGTTAGTGTTTATTCTGTGGTAGTCTCCGGGCATGCTAATGAGAGCAAATGCATTTGCCAAAGCAATTCATAAAACACCATTCCAGTTTCAAAGAGTAGAGAAACAGTTTGCAGTCTTGATAACAAGAACTACAAAGGCACATGACATCCCAAAGAGTGTGCAAAGAGGAAGGAGGAGAGACTTGAGGCCATTTGTGTAACCAGTGTTCCTACCATGCTATATCAAATCACCCAACCCTGAGTCCTGGTTTTTCTGTTAATTACAGTGATCACTGTAATTTGTCTTTTGCTTGTTTACTAGAAACGTGACTCAAGAACTGGGCCAAACATTGCATCACAAACCTCGGATTACATGGTTGATCATGGCTTGGTGAATGACTACACAGTCATAGTCTACCCTGAACTTTGACCTAAACATGAAATCTCAGAAAAGTCTCTCATTAAATGAATAAACCTGAAAGTATACATGCATATAAACAGGAAGCTGACAAAATGAAACACGAAGATGAAGAAGAAAATAGCTCTGATTTAGTGTTTTAGCTCCAGTATTCAGACATCTGTATGATAGAGGCAGTCTATATCCTAAGAGGACAATTTACTTTCTTTAATAAATTGTATTTTTTCTTGGTAATCCTGGTATGAATTAGGCTATTGTCTGCTTCAAATAGAAGTAGCTCAGACATGTGCAAAAAGATGGACTGGTAAAACTTCCGTTAAACATTTCTAACCTATTTTTGGTTCCATGCATTTTTAATTTGAATGTAATTGACTCAATGCCAAAAGTTAGATTTGTTCTTCGGTAATAATTCAAGCTCTTTTACTGTTGGGCAGTGCCCATGTACTGTAATCAGATTGTTTTTGCTCATTCACTAAATTGATCACATAGTCAAAAATATTTATTAGGTGAAAGGTAATATCCTAAGCTCTCTCTTAAATAAAAGACACAAAAATCATTATCCTTATACAACTTATCTTAATGCTATTTTTGAAAAGACATACTTAGATTTTCTGAAAAAAGTAAACTCAATCTTAACAGTTTCAATGTAGAATGATGGATTATTTTCAAAGTTAAGCTTCAAAAAAACCTGTTTAGCTGTTGTGGAGACATGACCAGTAGTGTGAGAAGATCTATTTTATTCCTTTTTCAAAAGTTGCCCTTTTCTAATGTCAAGCAACTACAGAACGGATGAACTTTGGAAGTGTCAGTCTTGGAGTGTTATGCAATTTGTTCTGAGTATGAATTAGTCGGGCTGAGCCTTTGAGTGTATTAAAAACAAGTAAGATGAGCTGAATATATCCCTAAAGGGCAAAAACAGTGTTAGGTCTGCTTAGTCTGGTTTGCATGCTATTTCCTTTACAGTGCAGATTTCCCAGGCTTAATCCACTCAATCCTTAAAAGGATTATGGTCAAGCAACAAAGAACAGAAGAATTGAAACAGAATAACGGGATACTTCCTTTTCACATACGACCCAGGGATAAATAAATCTGCATTCTGCAAAAGATAAAAGATAGAAAGACCCTTTTCTCTGGAGTTTGGTGGTTGAGATTTGACTATACCAGTTCAAATTAAATCATTCATTTACTTAAATGGTAAATGAAATGAATTGAAAGACATAAAGCCTTAGTTTGATGTAATTTTTAACTAAACTCTCCAATAATCCAAGCAAAACAGCCAACATCATCAGAGGACACAATCATACTCTACACAAAAAGTCTGGTGTGCGTGTAGCCTTAGTATGATCCTAAAATGCTGCGAAACGGATTTGACTATTACGGGTAAAAGAATTTAATGATGAAAAAAGGAGGAGTACTGGAAGCACATGTGCACTCCTGTTTTGGTCTAGCTTTGCCTTCCCTAGGCCTCGACAGCCAGCTGAACACTGAGATCTTGCTCCTGGGGAAGTCTTCATACAGAGAATTCCTAAATTCTATCTGTTTTTTCTCCTCTAATACTGAACATTACCTTTCCTCATTTCAAGTGATTCTAGTGGCTTTACCAGGAAGAAGCCTGGAATTCCGACTGCTTGCCACCGTCTCAGCACTCTGCGTACAGCTGAGCATATTCCTCAAACAGAACCCCTCAGAGCCCTTATAATGTTGACACTGTGAGAGAGACTGGGGGCTCATGTACTAACATTTATATAACATTATTATATAAAATTATATAACATTTAATGTATAATTATATGTTTATAATTGTATGACGTATAATTATATACGTATATAATACGTTTATAATTATATAACATATAATTATATAACGTTTATATAACATTATTATAACATTATATAACGTTTATATAACATGTGTGTTTTTATATACCAAGAGCTATTATAAATAGTTTAATCGGGAGAAATAGTTTAACTCAAATTTTACGATCCTTCATATTAGTCTCATTGTACAGAAACTGACTTTCAGATGTGTTACCATGCTTTTCCAAGTAGCAAAAGAGTGGCAGGACTGTCTTTCTAAATAACAATGGCTCAAGTTGCCTTTTTCTGATACTGTTTCTCCTCTGACATCGTGAATTGTAAATACAGTGGTACCTCGGTTCACAGATTTAGTACGTTCTGTGATGCTGGGGAAGATGCCTATAGACCTGTCCTCATGTGGAATTTGCTAGTTTCTGTTTGCGAACCAGTGTACCACGTAAGCCTTAGCATAGTAGAACTCTAGCGTGGAGATAAAAATCAACAGAATACGAACACAGAAAATAATAATAATAATAACAACAATAATAACCACAGTGGGGGAGAGACAGACTCCGGTGACATTGTTTAAACACACATCTCTCCAATGCTGAATGAACAGCATTTCTTCCCTCCGTGCTTTTCCCTCTTCAGTGAATGTAGACGCTTTATTGTCATGTGGTATTTGAGACTCTTTGCTGTCGTGTTCTGTGAGTCTCGGGTCACATTGAAACTACTGTCCTGACAGTTTAAAATAAGACTACCAGGCTGTCCTAGAAACAGCCTTTGATACTCATTGCTTTCCCTTTGCTTTCCCTATTCTTCCCTTCGAGGACACCGTGTTGTCTGTGATTGAATTCAGGGAGCAAAGAGGACTATAGATCGTCTCTTTATGTATCAGAAAGTATTCCCGTAATAAAAGAAAACCATCTATAGAGGCTTTCATGCTCCATGGCCAACAGCACATGGGGCTCTTTATCACACAGACAAAACTCTCCGTCCTTTTTCCTGAGCACACCAAAGCACGCAACAGTAAAAGAGAGCCAAGCAGGCGAGCGCCACATACAAAGACAGTCCTTGGGCAGCTACTCAGTGCCCCTTGCTTCACTGCATCTTCACTGCAGGCCCTGGTCCTGCCCTCAATCTGGACCGGCTATTCAGGTCTCTGATTAGGTAGTAATTATAAAACAGGTCTTTTAGAGTTCTCAGCAAAGTGTTTTTTACCAAAAAGAAGGACATCACCTCCCAAGTTTTCACACCCTATTTCTTGTGGCATATAAATAAAAGTACCTAAATAGGACAAAGAAATACAGTGACAGCAAGAAGCTGGTGGTGTTTTCACATTCGGCACCCACTAAGTCGGGGAACACAGCGCCTTGCTGAGCTGGCAGAACCCCTCCAGCACAAAGCTTCTATCCAAAGGCGATGTTTTCTTTGCCTTGAGTTTTTGAAGCAACAGTTTTGGAAGCTTTGAACAAACTGCTTTTCTTTATACACAACTCTGTTGACTCTCAGGAACCCGCAGCGGAAGGACTAGAACTGAATAAGTTCAACCTTTAGAATTCATTGTCAAAGTCCTTTCAATTCTGCACCTGCAAAGTCACTTCCTATGTAGATTTGGAGAAAACACGACCTTTTCTAATTTCCAAGGCCTTCTGTATTATTTCCTTTATCAGCCAAGGCCAAAGTTTAAATGGTGAGCATGATTCTTTGGCCCAAGACATTGTTTTCCTTCTGATAAAGAATTGTTTTGGGACTTTGTGATAGGTAAAAATATTGCCATATATATTTTTCTTCTGAAGTGGTTCAACTTTCATACAGAAATTAGTTTTTAATCTTTCACTGAAAGTTTTTATTTATATAAGCCTTTTATTCTTTCCTCAATTGAATATTTGTTGATCTTTGAATTTGTTAGTTTTTTAAGTTTCTAACATTGCTGCACTTAATTTGCAAAATAAGAGGTGCAGTTCAGTGGAGATGTGTGACGAATCATTTATACACTTAAGATAAAAATATTAGTTGTATTTTTTGTTTCCTTTATTCTTTGTGATGGCAGCTGACTTAGTCTTATGGAAACTGGTGCCCTGATTCCATCTGGAAAGAGAGGTTTGGTCTACTACTTTAAACCCTCAATCCTTGGAGAACCATTAAGAACTCTCTTGATAATTTTTAGGAGTTGGCATGAGAGTTGTAAGCTGAGTGAGTCATACGGAATACTCACACTGCAACCTAAAACTCAACTCTAACTCTAAGCTTGGCTGCATATTCTGTATCAAATTACTCAGCAGTGCTATTACGCTTCTAAAGTACCACCTAAATCCAACCCAGGAAGTCTAGCCTACATGTTTATCATGCCATACTGCAATATTATTACTTTTTCTGTAGAATGCATGTGTCCATACTCTTCTATCCTCTCAAAACACTCTTAATATTGATAAGCTAGTTTTCTATAAGTAAAATTTGTATATGGTTCTCTTGTTGGAGATTGTGAGGATCTTTTTTATTGCAGGATAAAAATTTAAACTTACTATGGCACAGAAAAATCCTTTGTAAATTGATTCCTTCATAAATTTCCAACTTACCCTCCAGCGTGCAGTGATTTCCTTGAGCTCCAAACAAAACATGCTATGTTTTATCAGTAAAAGTATCTTTTGGAATTTCCAAGTACTTTTTTACATTCTTTGACTATTCAAATCAGATTCCACTTAGTGGTGTTTATCAGGGTTCTACTTTGTGCAAGATGGTTTTCTAACAGTTGAAATATGGGAAACATATATATTATCTCTGTCCAGTCATCTAAATTATGCTAAATAGAATGAGTTCTAAAAATACAGGTAAACATATGTTTCCATATACTTAATTTTTGACACTGCTATGTGCTATGGAGAAAATTTTTAGAAAGATAATTGGTTAGATAGTATTTTCTAGTTGTAAGGTGTAAATAATTTGTACATAGCCATATTTAACACTTAATATAAGAATAACAGGCAAAATGTAAGCCAGTAGTTGATTACCTACTCAATGCACTTTTAGTGGATTATGTCATATTAGTAGGCCCTTATTAAAGATGAAGCACAGCTAGAGCAAGTGTGAATAACTTGCCTGAACAGTAACTATGAAAGAGCAAGAGCTTGGATCCATACCATGCTGCTGTGATTTCTCTGTACTCATAGAATCGCATTATGTGCCCATCATCATCCCAACTCTCACATTCGTTATTGAGCTTAATCTTCAATAAATTTTATTCATTGAATTTTCACGCTCATGAAAATTTCATTCATATATTCTTAAGAATATGTATAAGATTCAGCATTTTGTTAAATTATCATTTTACATTTTCATTGGAGAGAGAGTATTCCCATAGTTTCAGTATAATTTTATTTGAACCAGCTTTAACCATATGTATTTTATTAAAAAAAATAGAGTGTATTGGGTGAGGACAGAGGTTGTCTTCTACTGATTCATATACTAAACTTTTCATATAGAGTAAAACAATGTCTTTCCTTCATTGGAGTTAATTACCCATGAATTAATTATCCATAAATATCTCACATTATATCATGTTTAGAAATCAATATCGAGTTTGCTGAGATTTATTTATATTCCATTGCCCATTTCTGGACACTTTAGTAAAAATACCTCTCTTTCCTGAGAAGAGGGCATACAGGTTACTAGTTGCTTCTAGGTAATACCAAAGAAACACAGTTGTGTTTCCACTCTGACAATGTGTTTTCATTCTGCTCACATCCAGAATTTTACCCTTATCATATTATTGCATGCAAATTAGAGTTCAGTTAAGTAGCTCCAAGATGTTATTATGGCTACTCTTATTTTTGTCAGAAATAAAGTGCTTTTGTTTCTAACCCATAGGTCATATTTTTCTTTTAACATATATAAAACAGTGGCAATAATATTTATCTTTCAAATAAAAACATCAAGTCTTTCTTAATCCTTGATTTACAACTCACAAAAAATTCATAAGATAGATTGAATTCTGGAGAGTCAGAAGTAGAATCTGTCCATTATAGTTGAACAGTCTATTGATACTAGGGACTGTATTTTTTCACCACTATATTCACAGAGCTAGGAAATACTCTGGTTGTAGAAGACATTTGATATAGTTTCCTTTTAGGAAGTGAAGTATGTGTTTATACAAAGTAATAACATATTTCTCATCCTGTAGTGAACTAAAAAGTGTCATTATAAATATTTGTAGATAGATGCACTTCCAAGGGGTTCTAGATAACCTACATGTCAAAGATGGTACATAAATATTTATTTTAATGTTGATGGATGTTTCTTAAGGGTTAGATATCATTTTTAGTGTGACACCTTAGGTGATATGTTATTACCAAACTAGGTGTACTAGCGTAATGTAACCTCATTTCTCATCCAGTTAAGCTACTATTTAAGTAATTAAAATATAAATCCATACAATTGTACTTTGTGAACAACAAACTCCCATACTTAAATTTTTAAAAATGTACTTTCCAGGACTTTGGCTTATTTCTGTATGTCAATGGACTTCAACATAAGCCCTTATAAACAAAGGCTTTGATTTATTTCTTCAAGCTAAGACATCAGACTTGAGTAATTAATCTGTTCAATGAATTTTATGCCTAGGATTTTTAATTCCTTCAATCACATCTTTTTAAAGCAAGGATATTTTTTCTTCCTTTTTGTACCATGCCTTTCATTAATGTTTAGTTTTCCTGCCTGGCTTAGCACCCCAAATACTCTATAGGTTTCGACAGTGTATATTCTTGTCTTTTTCTTAATTTAGACAAATGCAATATAATATTTTGCCTTAGTTAACATGCTATCTATAGGTTTCTTCTAGATGTACTTCATCAGTTTGAGGAAATTTCCTTCCATTCCTTTTTTTCCAAGAGATTATTCTGCTTAGAAGCTCATTTATTTGTCTTTAGATGATATTGTCACTATGTAGGAAGGCAGAAGGAGTGCAATGTTATATTATGTATAAAAATGGCAGAAGACATAATAATCGTATGATGACAAACTTCCTTAAAACTCATTGGCTTAAAAAAGAGATCAGCGTATACTAGAGGCCTGTGAAATAGTTTCATTTGGCTGGTCAAAGCTAGGAAAGGGTGGCTAGTTTTTCCTCATGCTGTGGCAGTGATTTAAGATCCCAACTCGCTGTAGTTCTAGAGGGTTGGTTGCCTCAGCTCTGCCTCTAATGTCTTTTAACCTTCTCTTGCTAACCCTGAGTCGCTGGAGTACACGATGCCACTTAAGGTTTAGGCTCAGAATTGGAACTTCATATCTTTCTGTCTCAGCCCATTTACCAAAGCAAGTCACTTGATTGAGTCCCAAATTAGGTGGCACAGAAATAATATTCACATCATAAAAATTCCATAAGAACCTGTCTGATGGAAGAAATTCTAAAGTACTTGACATTGGGTACTTGAAGAAATGAATAATTGCAAGAAATTTTGCAATGCCATCTGAACCAGATTTAGAAAAATGTTAATAATTGCTAAAGCTATACATGTTTATCATATGATTCTGTATACAGTACTTTTATACTTTATAAATTTAAGAATCAAAACCATTGAACACATAAAAGTTAAAGAATTGTTAGACATTTATAAAAGATATACCTGAAATGGAAATAGAAAATGATATGAATTGAAAATTTGCAATATCATATCCAAGGTTCCAAAAAATAGTGATATTACAAACAGCTCAATGAATAGATATTAAAGGTGAATAATACAGTTTTAAAAAGAATATTGCTAGTACCAATAAGTCTCAAAATTAGATTTTAATGTATTACAAGAGGTTACATAAACAGTTACAGCCTTTCACTGGAAAACAAAATTGAAAACTCACCCACTTTTCATATTTTATCCCATAAAATATAATATCTCTAAATGCTTCCTAAAGTACCTTTGTCAAAGAAGTAGCTAAACTGGCATCATGATTGTCACTCAGTGTCTTCCATAAGAAAAGACATTTTAATAATCATGAGAATTAAAGGGATAATTTGTAAGAATAGTGAGCACTGAGAATATTGTTTTTCTTCTCTAAAACATAGTTAAGGGAAATACGTCCCAGGAATGCTCCTTAGAAAGACTGGAGGTTCCAAAATGCTTTGCTCTGTCTGATTTTGGAACAGAAATATGGGGGATGCTTTTGAACTGTGTGGTCCCCAGCATCTACTCTTACCTGGATAAATACAAAAGTGGAATTTAACCCAGTGGACACAGACAGAGGGAATTATGAAGGTAGTTATTAGACACAACTCTGACCTTAATACATGCAGGCTTTAAAGCTATTTTGGAAGAATTTTCCTTGAAAGAAACCTCGGGTGAATGAGTTCCTGGGGATGGTGTTCTTTCATTCACTGTAAATATAGATGGGGAGGAGAAAGGGCAGATCCTCAGAAAACACCACTCTTAACTTTCTTTTTATTGATATTCTATGAGGTGTGGAAAGATATTTTCCATTGAATATAATACCCAAGTATTTGTTTGAGCTTAGTTTACATTGTTTCCTTGCCTAAAAATGGGTACTAACTCTGATACCTGACCACATTCCTCCCAGGAACAGAGAAAGAAGGACTATTTGAGCTTTTGAATAATTCTTTTGTCAATGAAAAACAGATGGCTTCCTGATTTTCACCCTACTGATTTCAGCACACCTTTACAGAATCGGGATGTTTGGTGCATCCTGCTTTGGTGCATACACTTTCACATTCAAGCACATAAGACACGTATAAAAGTTTGATCACTAAAATGCTAATGTTATCTCAAAGGAATGGGATTTCAAGCATGTTAAAATGAAAGCACAATTCCATGTGAAAACACACCTGAAGCAAATGCATTCTTCTAAAGCCTACCTCTAATTTCATCTACCCAGACACCAGCTAAACCCTGCCACACACATACACACACACACACACACACACACTCAATAAAATTCCTGCACACACACGTATACATATCCACATATGCATACAGCCAAGGACAAAGAGAATGTCCTCAAAGCACTTCAACCCCAAAGTTTCTGAGACTTTTTCTGCACAGACACAATATGCGTGGCTCATTAAAGCAGGAAATATATATATATATATATATATATATATGCATTCAAATATGCAGCACAATCAAGGAAGCACACCAGCTGATTGTTAAAATATGCAGCCTGTTGAGTAAATCCTATTAAAGACAATTTTAGAGACTAAAATATGTTTCAAAATTAGTAAAACATATGGTTTGAGTTGTCAAGTATATTCAAATATTTCACAAGATAGAAGAACTTGTTTTGAGAAAAGTTACAAAATATTCAAACTCCAATAGGAAAGAAAGTCTGTGTTGTCTGTGGACCTGGATTCTACTAAGATGAGACTGCAGAGTCAAGGGCACAAGGAAAAAAAAGCTATAGTTCTTCATATCTGTTGAAAGTTTCAGAAAACTGAAGCCTGATATGTGACTAGCAAATGGTAGGGTTAATTCTTCATTCCTTTAGGGAATGGCATCTTAATCTATTGGAAAAGATATGAAGTGCTTTGTGGATAGCAGTCATGAAAAGGAAAAGAGCCGTTTTCTATAAAATTGACAGAAATTACCTTTTTATCCTCTCAGAAAGGGTTGTGAGGCAAAACCATCAACTTAGCACAGCTTTACTCTAAAGCCATTTCCTTATTTTGTGCATTAATTTTTAAACCTTTTTCCCACCTCAATGAATAAAAGTGTCATTTTGAAATATTGCAGCTGATATTTATAGTATGTGCCTTGATTATGTTACATTAGTTACCATGGACCTTTATCTCACATAAGAAGGAGCATTTGAAAATGTTTTCTAGCAGCTTCTTTTAGCGGACTCCACATGTCATAGGAAGGGACACGGCTGATTTCACATAAGCAGGCACTGTGCAGCCTTTTCATAAATGTGCAGATGGTTGGTTGGTAATACCAAGGAGTCTTGCACAGATGGGGGCATAAAAATGATTAGTGAAAATTACACAGGAAGATTCATTCCGATGATGGCCATGTAACAGTTAGGAATTATGGTTTACATTTGTGAGCTAAAATAGGGTACAAAGAAATTTGCCTATCAAAAAAGCTGTAATAAACTCAGCAATCAGCACCCAAGGTCCTATAATATACTGAACTTATGGTCATTTTAGAAATACTCAGAAGGCTCCAACTGAGCTTTCTTCTTATTTAGGCTTTTTCCTGAACTGGTTCCAAACACATTTATTAGTAATCATATCCTCTCACTAACAATGGTTTGACTTCTAAACAACTTCGGGAAACTTCTCTAATTTTCACTCTCACCTCTTCTTCAGTGGCTAAGCTATGCAATTTCTCATGAATGTATAAAAACTAGGATGACATTTGTGTAAAACAAACAACAAAAAGAAACAGCTGAAAACACAACATCCTTACAGATCCATCCTTGGGAGTATTACTTTTCTTTTCGTCAATGGTTCAGACATATCTGAAGTCTTTCCAGTTAAATTATACAACATGAAAATGCTGAATTATTGTGTTCAATTATTTATCATTTAATTCTGTATTGTAACTCTAGATTATTCAACAACAGATTATTTAAATATGTAGACAAAATATTTACTTTATAGAAAGGAAATCCGAGAACTTTAAAAGATGTCTCAGTCATACTGCTATATGTATGCATGTATGTGTACATATGTATTTTTTTACAAAAGATTTAATTCAGGGCTTCACACATGCTAGGCAAGCACTATACCACTGAGGTTCACCTGTGGTCTTTCCCCAGGCTGGCCTCAATCTTTCAATTTTCCCTCAACCTCCAGAATATCTGGAACTGCAAGCAAATACCTTGGCACTCAGCTTAAAAATTTCTAAGTACAAAGTTCTACGAAGTTATTGTGTGGAATTACTAATATGTTGTTGCAGCTATTAAAGAGTTTCTAGACCCTAGGTAAAGATAAGTTGACTTTGCTATTTTTAAGTCTATTAATACATATTTGATGGAAAATTTATACCCAATGATTAAGCCTTATTGTGCTTTGCAAGACTATAATGTAGTATTTCTGAAAACTCGTATTCTAAAGTTTTTTCAAACGGAAACCCAAAAGCTATTTAGATGTGTAAAGGAATATTAGCCCATTCTCAATGGCATCAAAAGCATAGTACACCTTGTTGTGTACTTTCAAGAAATATTCATACAGGAAGTAAAGTATAATGCTCTCCTTAGAAAAATAGAAGTAAAATTTTGAAAATATAGATGTACATTGTCGTAGAGAGGTAGACATATTCATACATCAAACTTCTCAAAATATTCTCCTAAATCCAATGAAAATCTAAGTAAGTCTAAAAGAATTATCTGAAACTTGAGTAAATGGTTCAAAAGATCACTTGTAAGAATATAAAGGCAAGAGATTGCTAGATGTATCCTAAGAGTGAACTAAAAGTGGGACCTGTCCTTGCACCATTTCATGTTGTTACGGTTTATATCTAGATGTCCCTCCAAATCTTAATGTGCTCCTTGGTGGGGTTTTCTGAAGTTTTGGGATCACGGGGACATGGTTTAGTCCACTGATGACTTTATAGAAAAATTTTATATGGAGGTGAAGCATGACTGGAGGAGGTGGGTCATTGGTAGCAAAACATACAAAGATCTCCCTTCCTCTTTCTTTGATTTATCTCTCGGCTTCTTCCTACTATGCCATAAACTCTTTCTCCTCTGCCATGCAATTTTGCCTTTGATTCAGTTGACCACAGACTGAAACCTCTAAAAATTGTGAGCCAAAATATGTTGCATTTTCCAAATTGTGTCAGGTACTGTGTCCAAGGGATGAGAAAGTAACTAATATACACACACATATATCTAAAAGATATTGATTTGACAATAAACACATGAATATTTTGGAGCACATGAAAGAATCAATAAGTAGGTACAAATAAGTAGGAGAAAGGTTATAATAAATAATTTAGGATTAGTTCTATCAGAAAGGATAGAAGAGGCAGAGTCATTACTGAATGGGGTTCTGATGCTTTATAGAGGGTGACCAAGGAAATTGTTTTCCTCTAAGACATTGTGCACAAATTAGTGTGATATTTTTGTCTAAAAGATGATAGATAAAGATGAGAGCAAAAGTCATTATTAGCATCAGGACACAGGCAAAATCCAGCTGTTGGTGAAGCCTCAATTGACTAATGTAGTTTTTCTGCATGCATTTTGGTAAAATGTATAACATTATTTCTCTCATTAAGGAGATAGTCAAACAAGTAGCAATTCATATTGCATCACTTATTATGTTCACATAAAAAGAAATCTTTTCAAATTTATTAAGTTAGTCATAAAATGAAATTATGGGACATCTAAATAAGATATTATATATACATGAGAACATATATTAAAAACTTCATTTAATATTAAAAGTAATGGAGTTGGAAGTTCAGTGTACCTTCCTGAATATAATGTGTATGATATCTCATTTTCCCCTGTTTCTTCCGTCCACAACTCTGGAAGTTCATGTACCAAAGATTAGTATAGATTTTCTAAGGGAGATGGGACTTTGAGTACTTTACAATTTCCTTATAGGATTAAAGGAAGCAAATTTAATTTCTTTTAGGATTATTTGAGGTAAAAATATTTAATTTCAATGTCACACAAATAATCTTCCTGCTTTAAAATTCCCTGTATGAAATTTCTGGTTAAAAGGACAGAAATTTTCCATCAGACAGAAGGAATAAATTTAAAAGCTCTATTGTACATCATTGCGATTAGAGCTAATGATGATACATTGTATCTTTGAAAATTGCTAAGACGGTAGAACTTAAGTGTCCTCATTACACAGAAAAAAGAAGCATATGGAATAATGAATATGTTCAATAGCTTGATTTAGCCATTCCACAAGGTGCCCATATATTGAAGCTTCATGTTACACCTTTAATATGTATAATTTAAACTTGACAATTTTAAAATTAATTATTTGAAAAATTTCAATTCTGTAATAGCTATAAAGAAATGGTTTAATGTCAAGACAGGCTATTACAAGGATTTTTAAAAAATAAGTTTGAAAGAAACAATTAATGTAAATTATAGATATAAACTGATATGCATGCTACTTTTGTGAATATAGCAAAAAGGATCACTCCAGACAGTTTTGTGTGATAAACATTGTCACTTTCTAAGTAACCTAAGTCAAGCAGGAACAATGATTTGCAGTGGCAATGGAGCTGAAGATTTTCTGGACACTGAGCAAACAGGCCATAAAGAATGCTGATGTCAATAAACCTGAAAGTAAGGCAGGTTCGAGAAAGTTGAAGAAGGGGTTTTCTTTTTCTCCAAGTGCCTTTCTTCTCAATATCTGTGGTCATCCTATTGGAATCAGAATGTGCTGAGTGTATAAAACAAGAGTAATCTTTAAGAAGGTCTTGTTGAGCTGTTTTTGAAAAAAAAAAAGTGGTAATAAAGGTTTTTAGCAATGAAACCATGAAGAAAAATAGAAGTTAAGACTGCATGTGCAGTTAAGTAAAGTTTATATCTTTTATTTTTTTAAAAAAAATTCTATAAAACTTTATTTTGCATGTAGGCTGAATTGCTGCTAAATAATATTAGTTAATGTTTCTCTTTGTAGGAGTTATGTCTTATTTTAAGCATTATCAAATGGGAAAAAGTTTTTCCTACTTAACGTTTTGCTTCCTACTCTTTTATGATTACTGAAATGATAAATATTCTTATGTGTATTTATAAGATAAGGATTCAAAAGCCTTTAGATCTGTTTTTCTTAGTGAGTAGATATTTTGACAGTCAACAAAGTCTGATAAGTCAGAAACATTTTGTCATTTTTAATTCTTTCCTGTCTCTTAACTCATTACTATATCTGTCACCAGACTTTATTGTTTCTCTCCTGTTCATGTCTTTACAGTAAATCTTTGGGGTTTTTTTTTTTTTATCCCCACTGTCACTATTTTGGTTCAGGTATTCATGCTTTCTTACCTGGATTATGCCCACATTCTCAAAACTCCTTTTATGGCTTTTCTTCACACTTGGTTCTACAATGCATTCAGATATCTGTGGTTTTCCTTAAGCATAAATTTCATTGTTTTACTACACTCCTTAGAAACCCTGAAGAGCATCCGTTTTCATTAGAGAATAAAATCCAAAGAAGCGTCATGGACCCTACATTCCCTGTCTCACTTACCTTTGACTCAGGACCTGGTAGATTCACTGGCTGCTCATAATAAAATATTTTCAATTCTTCAATCATGTGTATATTATTATGATTTTACATAGGATGGTCTCTGTGTCACATGCTTTCTTCTTTCAACTTCTCGCTATCATCACTATTACTTGTTTCTTTGTTTTAAACGAGTTTAATATTACTGGTACTTTAAAATCCAACTTCCATTTGACAAGCTATATGAAACTTCCTGTGTTATCCAGGAAAAATGCTCTCTAGTACTTGTACACTTGATTTTCAGGATTCATAGAGGATGGACTCCAGGTCCTCTGCAGATACTAAATTCCTTGGATGCTCAAAATCCCTCCTGCAAATTGTATAATAATTGTATATAATCTGTACACTTCATTCTGTATACATTAAATCATATATATCAATATATGTTATAAATCATGTAAATCTATCAATATAGATTTCTAATAGTTATCAAAATATAAAATGTATGTAAATAATCATTACTATATATGATTAGACAATAGTGACTTTAAAAGTCTGTATATGCTTAGTAGAGATGGAATTCCTCAAAACTTTTCCATTGAGAGTTGGTTAACTGCACAGATGCAGACCTCATAGATACAGAGATCCTGGTATGCTCAAAACTATATTATAACCTAGACTTTACTGCATAAATTATCAATTTCTTCCATCTGAAATTTTCGATCAAAGAATTTCTTGTCTTTTGTTTGTTTTTAAGCCTCATATTTCTTGACTCAGTGACTACAGTTATCCAATGTTTGTTGAGTGCATAATGAGAGAAAAATATATTTTATCTGTGTAACTTTATGGAACCTTACCAAAGGTCTACATTGAGTCAACAGGGAAACATTACTCTTTTTTTTCACTTCTTTTGGTAGGAATTCATAGCTTGATTCATGCTATATGTTGGACACACAGGTAATTTTTCTAAGACCATGTGCTAAGAACTAGTATTTGGAGGAAATTTCATTATAATATTATGAGTGTGGTCTTTAGACCATGATCCCCTTGACTTGGTTATGGTTCTCTATTGGAGAAGAGTAAGTTATGGGAAAGGGTATTTATTAAACAGATATAAAAGATCACATGGGACCCTGGAGAGCAAGAGGATACTGATGGATACTATAATAAAGTAGAAGCTTCAGACAAGAGGAAGGAATGTCAGTCCATGACCAAGAATTTGAAAGCTCTCTAGGGAGTTGCTATTACCATTCATCTTTGAAAGACTAAAGAAGCTGCAGTCTGCTGACAGCAGGCAATGGCAACAGCCAAAGACACAGCCACTCACTCTGAGTCTAGCTTATAAGCACAGGCTGACTTCCTAGTTCTTTTCATTGCATCCCGGCAGCAAGCCCATTGGATGCAGCCACCTGCAATCAGGGCAAGTCCTTCTCTCTCAGTTTGCTAGCATATGTGCCAATCATCTCAAGAAATGCCTCCTCACACACACCCTAATATGTATTTTACTAATCTCTTAGGAATCTTTTATTCCATTGAGGTTGACAGCCAAGATTAACTATCACACCATCATAAAATTCCATGAAACTGAGCATTACCTGAGTCAGCAGATAAATATTGGATGGCAACTATTTGTCAAACACTATACTAGAATAGATTGTAGGGGAAAGGGAAGTAAATAACAGGCACTTTCCCCACCCTCATGAAATTGTTGAATTTAACTTTTTGCGTAGAGCAAAAAAAAAAAATCATTAAATACATTGATAGCCTTTTCCCTGGGTAGAAATAGAAAAAGACCATATAAGGCAAATAACCCAAATTAGACAAAATACTACTAACAATGTGAGAAAATGAGAATTTTCATGATAAAAATATTCACTCCAATTATCAGCTTGCTTTCATGGGTGATATTTAGAAAACTTTAGCTTTTAAGACACTGGTTTACTGTTATTGTTTAGATCTAAAATTTTTCCCCAAAGTCTAATATATTGGGACGTCCAGAGGTGATTGGAAGAGAGGTGTTATACTCATCAGTGGTTATTCCCTGATGGATTCGTAGCTGAATGTGCTGTTAGGAGATGAGGTTGATTGAGGGTGGTGGGGTTTCTGGAGGCAGGACTTCAGAGGGTATTTCTCCCTGTCTCTCTGTCTCTGTCTGTCTCCATTTTTCTCTTCTCTCCCTCCCTACATCTTCCTGCTTTTCTTCACCATGCCCTCCCATCATGCCGTAGCTTACACTGCAATCAGCCAACCACCTAACAAATCTCTCTTCCTTAAATTGTGAATGTTGGACATCTTGTCCCAGGTGAAGGAAGTTAATGACTGTAGTAACATGTCACACCATGTTATTTCTTAACATGGAACTTTTTAGTGCACAAAGGTGCATGCTAGCAAGAATATAGCAACATTGAAAAGGAGAATGGAGTGAGATCTGGTGGGGACTTTGACTGGAAATAAGCCCGGGCAGGTAGCAAGGAGAATTACTATGTTAACAAGTCATAAAAATAGAAAAGTAAAATAATGAATAAATCTTCACTTGAGTAGCATTTGGGATAGAAGGCTGGCTTCACCTCTGGAAATACAATTTTGCTTAAATCTATCACTTGAATTCCATTTAAGGAGCTTAGTGTTTATCCTGTAGGTAAGCAGAGGAATCAAACTTCTTATTTTTGATTCTGCAAATACCTTATGAAGCGTATGTTTTAAAAAAGATTGATCTGTCTGGGGACAACAGAATACAGTGAAAGGAGAAAAACTTACTGGAGTGAAGTAGGAAATAAAAGGATTCACAAAAGGTGACGTAATCAGGAAAGTAGAAACTTAAAAATTTAAATTTAGCAGTTTTGCTTAATGCAGTATTGTCCAAGATGTGTTCCACATCTGTTTGCCTTGTCTCTTTTATTGTTACCTAAGGTTACTATCAGTAAATTCAGACAACAGTTTTTCTTCAAACACCTGTGATGTTTGGAAAGGTACCTAGTTGGTAAACAGAAATGTTCAATTTTCAGAAAGTTATTTTCAATCAGAAGGACTCAGCTCATGCTTTTGTCTTTTCTTTGTCATCTTTTGAATTGATGAACCAGGAATTTTGCTCAGGGGTAAAAAAAGTGACCTACATGAAGAAAAATAACTGACTCCAAGAAAATGGGAGAGTGCAAAATAGGAAAGGATCTATTTTTGGAGTAAGCACTCTGCTTGAGTACAATCGATACAAACTGAAGGACTGTTTTCCCCCAAGTCCATTAACATCAGGATTTTATCACTTGACATCTTGGTTGGAATTAATGTGAAACAGGAACTGGAGGAAAGCCTGTGAATGGATGTATGAAAAAGGAGAGCATCTAAAACAAATGAAATAAAAAAATAAGTCTTTTGGGAAATGTGGAAAGATAGCAAAGAGGAATTAGAGAAAACAAACTGTCATTTTCAATCCAGACAGTATCCACAGATGGATAGTATTTTGTCTGGTTCCATAGAAATGTGTTTTTAGACAGGTACTCATCCAAGTGGGAGAAATGTATTGTGTTGAGTTAGTAGGAGTTGTTTCCTGCTAGAGAATACCTCCCACAGGCAGAAGTAATGATCAATCTGCCATTTTTTAAAAATATAATTTTAATCTAGTTTTTGGGCCTGATTTGAGTTATGCAGGTGAGGGTCCACTGAAGTAGTAATTTATGTGCGATCTATTAGTATATCTCCTCCTTATGTAGCTGTTGGAGCACAGGAGTAAATAATTAGTATTTTTTCAAGTCTCATGTTTATGCTCTTGCTTACGGTTTTTCCTTTATCAGAATGTCCTTTGTCAGGATATGAAATGAACATTAAAACACAAAAAGACTTTTTATACATCAATAATTAAGTACCCGAGAATCAGGAAAGCAATTTTACTCACAACAGCTTCAGTAATTACCTACAAATCAATCTAACTGCAGAGATGAAAGATCTTTACAATGAAACTCACAGAATACTGAAGAAAGGAACTGAAGAAGACAGTAGCAAATAGGAAGACTTCTAACTGAAGGGACTAAGAGAATTATTATTATTAAAAGGGCCATGTTACCAAAAGCAATTTACAGTTTCAGTGCAATCCCCATCAAAGTTCTAAAGACATTCTGATGGAACCAGGAAAAATAATCCAAAAATTAGTATGTAAACACAGAAGACCCAGAATATCCAACAATAATTCCAAGCAAAAAGAATAATGCTGGATGTATGATAATACTCCATTTCAAATTATACAATAAAATCATAGTAGCAAAAATAACATGGTAATGGTGCAAAAATAAATGTAGCTTAATGGAATAAAATAGAGGACATAGAATCAAACGTATGTGACTACAACCACTTGATTCTTGTCAAAGTGTACAAAAACATATGTTGGACAAAAGGCAGACTCTTAACAAATGGTGCCAGATCAAATGATTACTCATATGTACAAGACTGAAACTAAAATCCCATCTCTTACCCTGTTCAGAAATCAACTGAAAATGAATCAAATAGCTAGGTATAAAACTTGAAACTGAAACTGGTAGAAAGAAACATAAGGTAAGTACTTAAAATCATAGCCACAGGTAAAGAACTCCTGGATATCACCTCAGCTGAATAGGAAATGGTATCAAGAACCAACAAATTGGACTACAAAAAATTAAATGGCTTCTGCAAAGCAAGGAGAACAACCAGTGGAGTGAATGAGAAGTCTGCAGAATGGGAGAAATATCTTTACGAGCTACTTTTCTGACAAAGGATTAATATCTAGAATATATAGAAAGCTAAAGATTTACCTTCAAGAGTCAAATACCCTGTCAGTAAATGGCCAGATAAATTTAACACACCTCTCAAAAGAAAGACATAACATGCATACAGATGTTTATTGCAACACTGTTCACAATAACCAGCATATGGAAACAGCCTAGGCTTCCATCAAAGGTGAATGGATAAAGAAAATTGTGTTTATATACACAGTGAAATGTTACTCATCCATGAACACAACAAAATTATCATTTGCAAAAAAAGATGAAAAAAATGAACTTGATATGAAAAATAAGCAAGAATCAGGTATTGAATATTTTTTCTTAATATGTATAAACTAAGAAAAAGTGAAGGCATAAAAATAAAAAGAAGACTATTGTTAGACTGCAGGAAAGAAATAAGGGTAGAACAAAAATATCAAGAAAGTAATAAGGAAAGAGGTTAGGATCAAAATAAGTGGCATGCATATAAATTACACCATACTGAAACCTAATATTTTCTAAAATGAGCAGGCACTAATGAAATATATTTTTTAAAAGAATATATTTTCAGATTTGATTTTGTGACATGAGCAATTACTTCTAAAGTAATAGGTAACTTATCAACTAGTGATTTCTCACTTTTTAAAAAATTTCTGTACTACTTCTACCCTTTTTCTGTTTCGTTTTTTCTCTAAAAAAAAAAGAATGTATTTTCTTCATATTTGTCAGTCTGTTGAAACTTATTCTTGTTTGAGGACATATTCAAATTCAAATGTTACCTCTGTATAGAAGTTTCCTTATCTCACTTCACTCCTCTGGCTACCATATTTAATTTTATTATCTTTTAGAAACCTGTAAAGAGCCCTTCATTACTGTGATATAGAATGCAAATGATAAATTTGACATATATTCCCATTAGACTGTGGGGTTCTCTAAGGTACAAATGCCTTATAACTAGAAACTCTATCCTCAGAATCTTATATGATACCTAATAAGCAAATTAGAACTCAGTTATTGTTCACTTAGTATTTCCTTTCTCTAGGGTCAGTAATTAAAAAAGACACTGGAATACTCTTCCCCATGTGGACATAGCAATTTCTTGGTATTATCTAGCTTATTACCAACCAGAAAAATACCTAGAGACATTATAGTCAATCTAAAATTAAACAACAGTAGTTTCATTGTGCTTGGGAATCTCAATATTAATTTTGTTTCTAATTCTTGGTGAGTTAAAGTATGAGGTTTATTTACTTCCTCCTTTTTGATTCTGATTAAGAGGCATTATTCCTTTTATGGAAAGATCACAACAAGGACCCTGAATGTTTTACCCACTTTACATAAAATCTCTAAAAATTGATATAGTAAACTGACCATATAAACATAAGCAATTCAGCTGTATTTACCAGTTATGCTTTTTAAAGACTATAGCACAAATGAATAAAGATACAGTGTTTTCATCCAAGTAGTCAGGCATGTATTTAATACCTCATCTATTTCACAGTATTTCAGATTTAAAGATAAGTCTATTGTCTTTAAATTGGTACAAAATTTTAGAATCATAGAAACTTCATTTTGGAAAAAAAAATTAGAAAATTTTTACCCAACTGATTAGAACACAGATATTGCCTCTGTTATTGGCATTGCAGGTAGGTACCCTCGTCCTCCTAGAAATCAGGATGGTATAGCACTCCCAGAGATGGAGAAAGCTAATTATCTTGAAAATTGCTTCATATCATGTGCAATATAATATATTCTTAATGTTATTACTAACTTTGATGTAGCCCTTATTCCATATATCATATTTATTGAAAGCTTCAGTGTCTGTAAATTGTTTTTTCCTCCTCTTGATGTGACATAAGATCCCTGGGGCTAACACAGCCAAGAGCTACTCTAGGCAGTGCAGATTCATCATTAAAATGCTCCTTATCCAAATCCTCACATGCTGCTTTTAATCCAAACTTCTTCTGGGCTAAATTTGCATGGCAATGGCATCCCAAGTACTGATTACTTACTGCTCTGGCATTCAGGTAGCTGCTCCCTGGAGAAATGTAATGTCCCTCCCCTGGTAAAAGTGAGCACCTCAAGTTCTCACCATTTACGGTATTAAAAGGAAAAGTTCTCTTAATATTAGCCTGAGCAAAAGGTAACTGAGTTATACAGGAAGCAGATTTCTTGTTGCTTGCAAAGAAGGTAAGATAAAAATGCCACTCTTTCACTCCTTTCATAATGAGCACATGGGCTAGAGAAAAAGAATATTTACCTAAGTTTTCAGTGAGGATAGTTTGAGCTATTCAAAATCTCATTCACAAATTCAATTATTTTTCCATAAACTCAAAAATTTTAATCAGAACTATGTTACTTGAGGCCACAGCATATTAGTAGGCAACAAAATATTTATAGTGATCTATTGAATCATTTATGTTTGATAACATTTATTTTTGAGATGTTCTTTTCAGTCTTCTGAGCATTCATGTAAGACACGGAACCTAGTCTTTAACTTAAATTTATTGTCCTAAATTCACTTTAACTTATCCTGTAAGGTATTCTTTTACCTTTATTTTTATCCTTAACTTTAACCTAGGCTTCAACTTTAACTTCTATTTTTTTAAAATTTTATTTTAAAGAGAACAAAACAAAAGAGGGCAGAATAGAGCAGATCAGAACAGGACAACATAGGCAACACAGTACTTTACATTAAGACAACCGGATATTAACAGTAGCTATCACAATATCTCTTTCTCTGCTATAGTTGAGCATAGTTTCAAATACAATAATATCAAACATAACAAAATAGTATAAAATGATTCAAAGACTGAAAGAATTACAGGGATTTCTGAACCGAATAACAGAAAATGATCAATGGGTACTATAATATCTCATTTTTGATAAAAAATTTTGTTTAAACTATCATACATATTCAAATCCCAATAAGACACAATATGATAGATAGAACCAATGGTAGTAGAAGAATAGAAGCATGGTAGGACTTCTAAGAAGGATGATATTAAATGAGCAATAGCTGTCATAATGTTTTGTTTTCTTCAAAACAGCTGTTCATATCATCACACATGATGTAGTCAAACAAAACAGAATAAAACTATTCCAACTGATGAATGAAAACATTGAAAGGCTTCAAAGCTATGAGATGGGGACTCATGCTTACCATAAAATCTTATATACTCTTATCAACTCTCATACTAGGGAGACTATACGGTATTTACCCTTGTGAGTTTGGTTTATTTCGCTTATGAGTATGGTCTCAAGTCGTGTCCATTTATTTATAAATATCTCAATGTGGTCTTTCTATATAGCTGAGTGGTACTGCATTGTATAGAAATACCACAACTTTTTTATCCATTCCTCAGTTATTGGGCACTTAGGTTGTTTCCAAGATCTGGCTATTACAAATTGTGCTGCTATAAACATGGGTGCACATATAACACTGGGGTATGATGTTTTCAGATATTCTAGGAATGTGCCTAGAAGTGGGATAGCTGGGTCAAATGGGACTTCCAAACCCAGCTTTTTGAGGAATCTTCAGACTGACCTCCACAATGGCTACAACAGTCTACATTCCCACCAACAGTGTAGAAGAGTTCCTTTTCCTTCACAGCCTCTCCAACATTTGTTGTTGGTAGTGTTTTCTATCCTGGCCATTCTTTCTGGAGTGAGATGGAATCTCAGTGTGGTTTTAATTTGCATTTCTCTCATGACTAATGATGATGAACAGTGTGTATCTAGAATGTCTTTCAGTATTCTTTGTACGATTGGTTTGGTGTTCATGAAGTTCTTCAGCTGTTCTTTGTCATGGAAGTATCTTATTTCTCCATCCATTTTGAAGGACAGTTTTCAGGGTATGTCAGTCTGGGTTGGAAGTGGTTTTCCTTTAGGATCTGAAGACTTCACTCCATGCTCTTCTTGATTTCATTGTTTGTGTTGAGAAGTCTGCCGTGATTCTGATAGGTTTTCCTTTATAGGTGATCTCTCTTTTCTCTCTAACAGTTTTTAGTATTCTGTTCTTATGGTGGATTTCTGGGATGGTGATTATTATGTGTCTGGGTGTAGTTTTATTTTGGTTATAGCTATTTGGATTTCTATATGCTTCACTTATCCAAATGTCAGTTTCTCTTCTCATGTTTGGGAAGGTTTCAGCTATTACTTCTGTAAATATCCTCTCAATATCATTCGGGCTGTCCCCTTCTTTTTCATTTATCCCTATTAATCTTATGTTATTTTTCTTTGCATCATCTTGCAGGTGTTGAATTGTTATTTCCTGATTCTTTGTTATTTTTAAAAGATTTTATCTTTCCTGTTCACTGGCTGCAATCTTATCTTCGAGGTCTAAAATTCTATCTTCACTTTCATTGAGGCGGTTTTGGCGGCTTTCAATAGCATTTTTTATTTCCTGTATATCTCTTTGAATCTGCTTTATGTATTCTGTTTGTTTCTTATAGTCAATTCAGGGATTCTATCTGTTTGCTTTGTTCCTCTAATTTTTCAGCTGTATCTTCACTAGATCCGTTCACTATTTCTTTCACTATTTTTATCAATTCTTCTTTTACCTAGGCAAGTATTTCTGATTTGAATTTCTCCATAGCTTTCCCTATTTGCATCTTTATTTCATTTGATATCCTTTCAGACATTTCACGTGTATGGCTTGTTTTTTCTTTTATGTACATGGCTTCTAAGTTTTCTTGGGGTGGGCTGGAGCTTTGAGCCTGCCTTTTCGTCTTTCCTTTTGTCATTTTTCTATATTTCCTTGCTTTGAGCGGTGTTCCAAAGCTTCCTCTGGATGTGTGATGAATTACCTCTTATACCCTCAGTTCCTGGAGCAGCGGTGGCTCCCCCACAGGCTCTTGGCTCCATAAATTGCAAGGTGGAAGCTGTGCCTTGTAAAGTGGGACCCACGGAACCTCGGGCCACAGTCCCATGTCCTAGGGTGTGAGTATGATCTCAACCACCAGCAGTGCTGGTTTTAAGCTCTCCCCAGACCAGCCCACACTGGGCCGTCAAGCTGCCAGCTCGGCCTCTGCCACCGGAACTGAGAGAAGGCCGCTGGGCATTGTGCACTAAGGCTGTGGAGCTTCCGGGACTTGGTCCAGTGTACCCGGTAGCTAGCCCAAGCTCAATTTTGGAGCACAGGTAGCCGGCTCTCCATGAGCCTGCCTTGGGGTGGTAGAACTCACCTCGCAGGGTCCTAACTCCCCTAACTTCTATTTTTAAGCATACTTGAATTTATCCTTTTTATTTAGTCTTTGACATTTTCTATTGAAAGTAGTCTGTTCAGTTGAAATCAAACAGCAGTATTCCGTCTTTGTGTGCATTCCACTGCTCTCTTCAGGTAGAACATGAATGATTTTGTTTTGTGTCAACCAAGCCTCTGTACTTGGTCCATACATCTCCCCATTCAAATCATCCTATATATTATTTACAGCAGTTGGAAACTGTTGGAAAAACAGAGGCTAAAATGCACATGACCCCTCGCTGCAGCAAGAGTTCAAAAGTTGCTCATACCACAGATCTGCAGATGGTGTTCTTTCATTGACTGATCACAGAACCAGCTTCTCCTACCTTACAGATTCAGCTTCCCTGGAGCTTGGTCCTCAAGATGGAAAGGACAGTGGGGGTACAGCATGATGTCACTTGCCTAACAACAACATGTGGCACTTCTCATACTCTGTCAATGGGACAGGGTTAAAAGGGAGAGTTATTAACCAAGCAAACAAACAAAATGGGACCCCAAAAGAGTGCTTTTCCCTTCAACAAGGAAAAACAAACAAACAAAAAACTTCTTTGTAACTCTTTGTAACCTCTTTGTGGTTAACTGTCTTAAATGTGGTTGAAAAATTGCATAAAATGTCAAGGAGGGAGAGATTATTGAAATCAGCTGTAGGTCATCCTTAAATTTAGTACAACTGGGTGGATGAAAAGTGATTTAAAATAATGTGGGCTAAAAGGAACCGAAAAAAGTCACTTTGATCATTTTGCCTATTTCGCCTGTTGTCACTGTAAACAGCATTTTCAATGAAGCTGTGTAGAGAAACGATTCAGCAAATTAAAGGATGGACTGATTAATTTTCAGTAACTAGACATAAAATAAGTTAAAGTTTTAATTTAAAATTAATTTTAACGTCAATATTTTTGAAATTGTTTAAAACTGCTATTTGCATACATAGGTCAACTAAAATGATGTATTATCTGTTCACTTCTCTAAAAGACACATTTGTGACATTTTGGCTATTTTTACTTTTTCCATAGATAATGAGGTTTTCTTGATTGGAAGCTTGACAGCTTTCAGAAACCTGCCTTGGCAAGATGCCACTTATTCCTCTGATGCTGCTTCCTCCTATCAAATCAGCAGATCCTTCGCAGATGGGACTCAATAACAGGAATTCTAATCACTTGACTTTTTGAAATCTAAATGAAATGAGTAGCTTTGTATGTTAGGGCAACTTACAAACAAGAAATTTGATTGAAAGAAGTCACCACAATCTTTAAAACTTCTC
The DNA here is from genome assembly GCA_004027295.1 of Dolichotis patagonum. Taxonomy (NCBI): domain Eukaryota; kingdom Metazoa; phylum Chordata; class Mammalia; order Rodentia; family Caviidae; genus Dolichotis; species Dolichotis patagonum. The sequence continues at coordinate 94,224 of PVJX010004349.1, forward strand.
CCCAGTGGAGAAATAAAACAAACTCTAAAAGCTCTCATATTCTTTTATATATTTTTTTTGGAAAAAGGAGATACTTATTTTAAAGTACCAGTACTTACAAAACTCCCCTGCATCATTTAGCTCATAGTAGTACTTATATTTGTCACTTCTCTGAAATAGCCTGCTCTCCAACTCACCTTCTTTTCAGTAATGAGAAAAATTTCCATTCTAAATATCTTCGGAGGAATTTGCCAATTCCATTCCATTCTCAGTTTATTCCCTTTTGTATTACGTCATAAGTTCTGATCACTCGAACCTGAAGTCGAGAGTGTAAGGAGAGTAAAAACTGGGATCTGTTACCCCAGGGTCTCCATATCAGTCCACACAGTTTGTGCACTGAGTAACCAAGCTGGGCTTTGGGAGTGAGAGGCTAAAATCTATGTGACTTTGTTTTCAAACTCAGTGTGTTAGTCTGAAACTGTACCATTCCAAACAGGGCATCATTTCTTCTGTTTTTATATACAGGAACTCATACAAAGTTGTAACGTAGACTGATGTAGTTCTGGTCACTATTTCATTGCAAAATTCTAGGCAGCACAGGGGTGTAACATCCCTGAGCAGTTGTCAGGTTTTAGAGTCTGTTTCCCTGATTTCACTCATTTTACAATCAAAAACTAAACATTTATTGACATTCTACTATGTGCATTTTCCTAGGAATCACATGGTTGCCTATACAGCTTCTTTCTAAATTTTCTAAAACAACTCTCCAAAATAGTTACAGTAGCTTTTATTTCAAAGAGTAAATGGAGATTCGAGGAGTGAGTTTGTTTATTTATTTATCTATTTTGGATTCAAGCAGTTCAACGAATTTGTTTTTCACCTATAATATATCAGGAAAAAAGTGTCAAATCTATGACTGAAACCAGAGTTCATTTTCTTTCCAATGCACATTTCAACACTTATGAGATCAATCGTCACCACAGAAATGTTTTTCACTCATGAATTAATTATAATATTTCATGTAGAATATGTAAACCACACCACTGAAGTCTCACAATAGTAGTGTAGAGCATGAAAACAGTATTAATATGTTAATCCCAAAGCCAAGGCAAATGAAATGACTTGCCATTGGCCACAGCCTCTAGTTGGTAAAAATGGAGTAAAACCACAAATTCTTATTTCTGTTTTCCTGTTCTAACCCTGTTGAGTAAACTTTTTGAATTTTAGACTAGAATCAAAAAGGCATTGGCAGTTTTACTTTTAGCCAAGACAGTGCATCTGGAAAAGGAAGTTCCTACAGAAGACGACTTAAAACCTATATGAAATATATATGTATATATGAAATATATGTACATTTACATATATGTTCATATATATATATATATATATATATATATATATATATATATAAATTTTCAAGATCAGACTACAAAAGACAATAAATTCTATGATGTAATACAGATAATTCAGTTTTTATTATTTACTGTGTTGAGCTTCAATACCACTACCTGAAGACAAGAAATCCAAGGAGAGTTTGTATATTTCATTGAAAAGAGATAGATAAACTGTCTGGAAGGTCAATATTACTAGCTTTTAGGGAACCTGAGACATTTTCAGAGAGCCCTATCTAGCTTTTAACTGAGTATTAATCAGTGTATATATATGACAATGCTACATCCATAATGGGAAAGGATTGACAAGAAAAAATAAAATGAAAGAAACAATCCCTAAAGCATACCTAGGGCTTAAAATATTTACTTTTGCTACAAATCAAAATGGAAAA